>JAMZAV010003895.1:0-141074 GCA_024449915.1 Sweltsa coloradensis | reverse complement strand
TGTTAAATGTTCAATATTGAAATTTGGAAATTAATGTCTTATTATTCTCTTTATCCAAGTTAATTAACAATGTAATATTGAAAAATTGCACTGTATCATTGGCTTTTGGTAGTTAGCCTATATATTACCTAATATGGAGACAATGTAATGAAGATGATTATTTGTTAGTGTAGTGTATTTTGTATTATTAGTAGTTATTTTGTTATTAGTAGATGTACTGTATGTATAGTATTTATACATATACTATTGTGTAAACTTCATTAAGTTTAATAATTGTGTACAACTAAAATGGACTACACGGTGAAAACTTGTGTAACCTGTAACTATTGTTTTTTGTTGTTGTCCAAAATAAATTGATATTTACGGGTCAGAGTGCCTCCGGCTTTAACAGCTCAATACGAGCCGCCGACCGCATGGGTAATGCCACAGATAATAGAGTACACATCTGTGGTAATGCATCCTGGCTCTCCGTTCGGTTCGCCCCCCCCCCCCCCCATATGATTGTAGGCCTAGTATTTTAGCACTGTCGACAAACGCAACCCGATGAGCTTGAATGAGAATATGAATTCAAGCACATGTTTCTATGACATGTGATCATTTTATTGTATGTGACAAAATCGACTGCAGTCTTGAGTAGCCAGCCTCAGTTTAACAAGTATTGTATTGAAGATATTGATAAAACAATGATCTTGCAAGAAAACAGGGCATTGCTGGAGAGAGCAACATAATTGAGAATGTGTAGTGTCTGAGCTGGCTGCCTGGCCGGCCGGCGGCTGTGGGAGTGGAGGGGTAACCGGTCTCGTAGTCGGGCGGGCGGGGTGGGGTGGAGTGGGGAAGTGGACCTGACATAGCTTCACAAAAGATCGCGCTCGCTGGCAGAAAAAGTGCTTCTTCGTCGTTCGGTGTTCATAAAAGGCGATAATGATGCATTAGGGTAAATTTAACATTGTGAAACACAACATTTTGAATGATATACAGTGACGAAAAAGATCGATTGAGGAACAGTGGATACGGGAATTTTTAACATTGTGTAAATGGGACTTTTGCAAAACTTTTCAAATATAGCGATCATAACGGGAAAACGGACGATGCAGGAACAATCCATAGGGGTTTCACTGCATTTTATTTACTACATAATAGGCCTAAACTTGGCATGTGCACATTGAATTGAGATAAATTATAAAAATGTTATTTGTAGTTTATTTTTTTGTCTGGAAGATTTGATGGTATTTCCATATGCTCAAAATGGAGTTTTCCCGCTCGTGCGATTTATTTCACGGAACAGATAATACACAGCATAAATACCCCTCCCCCACCCCTTCCCGCGCGAGGTCGGCCGCCGTGATGTCGCGTAAACAATGCTGGCTACACTACACTCGTCTTTGGAAGTCTTTGTGATGGTGAAGGATGTTCTCTGTGAAGGATGTTCTCTGTGAAGTAGCCTATGATTTCAGCATGTTCTTAACATTTAACGGCGTTATTTAAGTTTCCAATATTTATTAAGTGACACTGACAGCATTCGGAGATAAAATACGTAGCGGGCAGGCAAGAGCACTAATGAATGAACTGATTACGTAAGTTTGGCAGAGGGGTGGGTGGGGAGGAGGGGGGCACTGAGATAGCGACGAGGCAATTAATCTTGAGCTGCCTACGATCCGATATCAGTTACACTACGCAGATGTGCCACATAATCAATTTCGTAATCGGTGCTTGATATTACTTCTGCTTGCGATCGCTCATAAATCATAATGCGTGATTTTATGCGTTTTTGAAAATCACCCGTTTTTTACAACCGGTTCTAAGAGGGAATGGGACACATTTGGCTCTTTGCAAATAGCTATTCCCTCGGCCAAGATGCATCCGACGTATATGAAACTTTGCAAAGTTGTCAATAAAGCATACATAGACAGCCCTGTGGTCATAGATTTTCCAAATTTTTACTAAATCAGTCAGAAAAAAATCACGAACATGGTCAATTTTGGAGTTATTAACCAAATCAAAATTCGTGAAAACTAATTTAATTTTTATAAATTATTTTAAAACATAATTTAAAAATGTGTTACTGCAGAGCCCTATAATTCCACATTTGTGACATATGTTCAAAATTTCAGAAAGCTGTGGTGTCAATTGGCCGAGCGAACAGCAATTTGCCTACATAGACCAGGAGCTAATTCCTGTAGGAGCGATATTAACGAAATTGGCTCACCCCACTTAACATCTCAAATCTGACTTGACCACGTGTTAGTATGTCACCTATGAAACAGCCCCAGGTAGTATGTCACTTCGAATTGTGGTATACGTTTTTTTTTAGAGGCCATTTTGTTTTTGAATGTGCGATCATTGAAACGCTTACTCTCTACTGTCTTTAAATTTACATAACTCGGGACTTGGTTAACCGATTTTATTTTTAAAACACCGATTTGTAGGTAACTGTATGCTCTCCCTAATATATTATAATCAATTTTTAATAAACATATGATTTCTTGTTAAAAAGTGCAGACACGGCAAAAATAGTGTAAATAATTTCACTTAAATGTGATTCAAGCATAGATTCGACACATTTTTTTGGTTGCTAGCAAGATGTTTTTATACTTGATTATGATTTAAAAAATATATTCACGAACTAAACTAATAAAAAGTATAGATTTTTTGGAGTTTTAGAAGATAAGCGTTGAAGGATGAGCAGTTTCAGTGGATTGAGCGCTATTTAACTATGTTTTTAATCCAACTTCATTTCGTCATTGTTAGCATAGAATTATAATTTGAAAGTAATTTCAACCAACAATGCAAGCAAAAGGTAAAATATAATGATATTAACAATGTGTTTTGAAGATATTTTTCATAATAGTCAATTTTACAGGGTTTTCAGTTTAAAAAGTGGAAAAAGTGGAAAAGTGCGATTTTCACGTGATAAATTTATTTGGTTGCACTTAAATTCTTTGAAAGTCTAATATTAGAGCTTTTAAAGGTTCTCTGAAAATTTCAGCCAATTCGTAGCAGTCGTTTGTCCCGGAAAGCGAAAAACGAACTCAAAAGTGTACAAATAATAGAAAAATGTCTTAAAAGTGATATTTGATGACACATCCCTACTTGTTTTGCAATAAATGACCTGTCATGTTGTAATATTTATATATTTTTCTTTAGAGTGGTTTCACTATGATAGTATTGAATGATTATCTCGCAAAAATGTTCCATTGTTTGGCCAATTGGAACCGTTATTCCAAGGATAGAGGCGGCTTTAAGCCTAACAATCGCGCAAATCGTGAAGAAAGCAGACAAATTAGATAGAAGAAATAGATGGCCCCAAGTTGCGATCCTGTAACTTTCTTATTAATTGGATTAATTTAATTAATAAACTAGGAAAACGCTTAAGTCCCGCCGCGTTGTTGGATGAGCGTAATTGGTGCATTGAGCTGCCATGTGTTACGCGGATTTTCTGTTGTTCTGTGAAAAAATCATTACTTAGAAGTTTTTTTTTTGTAATTGAATTAAATTAAATAAAAAATAAACTTAATGTTTTTAATTAATCGTAATTTAAGAAAAAAAATCATAAAATTGCAATTTTCATAAGAAATAATAATTCGATTCGCGCTCAAATTTTACACAAATATATATATATATTCATGAAATTAAGGTTCTGTGAAAAAAATATTACAATAGGATAAAGCATGTAGGTGTAATAAGTCAAAGAATTGTTTTAAAAAAGAAAAAACGCTTTGATTTACTGTCCCCCACTGAAAATCAGTTATATAACTGACTGAGTAGACTCTAAATACAATTTATTTGTTTTATTAATTGAATTATAATAAAAACATTTTCCCATCATTGTATTGTTGCTAGGAAACAGCAAGGAAACTTAGACTTCTTAAACAAGAAAATTATTTTTAAACAATGCAGTGGAACTTAACAGGGGCCCAAAGTAGCCGTCCGATTTTTTCTAATTTATGTTTTAGTGAAAGAGCGGAAATTCTAAACTATTTCTTTCTTTCTTTAAATGATTTCACACCATTCTCCTAGTTATTAACAAACTTTTGACGACTAATTGTTATTCAACTTCACTCATCTATTAATCTTTCTGTTACAATAATTTCGCTTAGGCACATAACATTTCGAATTTATTGGCATGTTAACACCTTAGGCCAATCGGTAGACATTTAGGTATACATAATCAAACATATGACTTAAGAAGAATTTTTAAAAAGTGTAATTATTTGGGAAATTAATCAATAAATTAACTCAAATACTTCTTCGGATCTTTATTCTTGTTAAATAGGCTTTTATTTGATACCAATGTCGACAGTGTAGTCTCTTAATTCAATGTATGTTTTGGTTAATTTATTAATTAATTTAATTAATCCAATTAAGAAAATTACAGGGCCATCTATTTCTTCTATCTAATTTGTATGCTTTCTTCACGATTTGCGCGATTGTTAGGCTTAAAGCCGCCTCTATCCTTGGAATAACGGTTCCAATTGGCAATTGGCCAAACAATGGAACATTTTTGCGAGATAATCATTCAATACTATCATAGTGAAACCACTCTAAAGAAAAATATATAAATATTACAACATGACAGGTCATTTATTGCAAAACAAGTAGGGATGTGTCATCAAATATCACTTTTAAGACATTTTTCTATTATTTGTACACTTTTGAGTTCGTTTTTCGCTTTCCGGGACAAACGACTGCTACGAATTGGCTGAAATTTTCAGAGAACCTTTAAAATCTCTAATGTTAGACTTTCAAAGAATTTAAGTGCAACCAAATAAATTTATCACGTGAAAATCGCACTTTTCCACTTTTTCCACTTTTTAAACTGAAAACCCTGTAAAATTGACTATTATGAAAAATATCTTCAAAACACATTGTTAATATCATTATATTTTACCATTTGCTTGCATTGTTGGTTGAAATTACTTTCAAATTATAATTCTATGCTAACAATGACGAAATGAAGTTGGATTAAAAACATAGTTAAATAGCGCTCAATCCACTGAAACTGCTCATCCTTCAACGCTTATCTTCTAAAACTCCAAAAAATCTATACTTTTTATAAGTTTAGATCGTGAATATATTTTTTAAATCATAATCAAGTATAAAAACATCTTGCTAGCAACCAAAAAAATGTGTGGAATCTATGCTTGAATCACATTTTAGTGAAACTATTTACACTATTTTTGCCGTGTCTGCACTTTTTAACAATGAAATCATATGTTTATTAAAAATTGATTGTATATATTAAGAAAAACATACAGATACCTACAAATCGGTGTTTTAAAAAATAAAATCGGTTAACCGAGTCCCGAGTTATGTAAATTTAAAGACAGTAGAGAGTAAGCGTTTCAATGATTGCACATTCAAAAAACAAAATGGCCTCTAAAAAAAACGTATACCACAATTCGAAGTGACATACTACCTGGGGCTGTTTCATAAGGTGCATACTAACACGTGGTCAAGTCAGATTTGAGATGTTAAGTGGGGTGAGCGAAAAAAAAATCCACAGGGTCTGGCTCCTGGTCTAACAACGCATGTCCTATTCTCTCTTAACGGTTAAGATAAACCTTAACCGTAGTCATCACTAGTTTGAAGATCATACCGACTGACTAGGTTTTCGTCTCTGGAAACTTTTGCAATAATCGTACACAAATAAAGAATTGCGTTGATAACCAGGCAATGATCTTCATTGTTCATTACACCAAAGATTATTTTACCAATTACACTGTATAGGCAGTGTAATAACTCGTGGTACTAGGCCTAGGTCTACACGCAGAAAGCAGGGGAAAACACGCATACATATGGGAAAATCTCTTACTACTAACGCCCGCGCTGAAGCTCTCGTCGCAAGATAAGCCTGGGAAAGAAAGAAGATGAGCCCAGGAATAACAATCCTATGCGTCGTGAGTACGAATTTCGTGTATCGGTTGAAACATGATCGCATCGCGAATTCTTCTGCACCAACAGTCTTTGTTCCACACATACTAGCCGGTCAGCTGTCAGCAGCTGTGAGTGAGTTGGTTGGATCGTACGCGCAACTAGTTGGCGCAGGCTATGCCACGGCATTGGCATACTCTCTCAACTGATACAACCTAATATTGACAGTCCGTGAAAGTTTAAAATGTGAATTGAACGTTTTCTGGAAAACCTTGTCCAAATCACATCATATTCTGAGCGCTTACACAGATAGTTGAGATCACTGAAGTTGTGCGGCCGCATCTTCTTGTCCGGAGTACAAGAGCTGGACGGAGAAGACACGGAGTTCTGTTGCATCTTCTGGCGGATGCTAGGTTCCTGGGTCGAGGTATTCACGTGCTTGTTATTGCCCACGACCTTGGACAGCGCGCCCGGGCCAGAGCTGCCCCCGCTAGAACATGAAGGGTTGACACAATCAGGGCAGAGCTTGGTTATTAGTTTCTCTCTGCACTTGTTGAGTACCAAGGCCCTGTTAGGACCAAACAATTTAGATATTTCTAAGTGTGTTATGTAGGCCTATATTAATTTGATTCTATTATGTTGTATGTTTTCTTATGCCCACATCTACATTATATAGTAATCATGCGTCTAGCCGCCCAGTAGAGCTTTAGCTACAAGATCCCTGCAATCACCAACTAGGTAAGCTGTTGGGTTCCCTCTCCACACACCCATTGTAACATTATTAATTTCCCTTTGATAAAAATTGAAACTAACCAACTCAAAAAATGTCCGACATCCGACATCAAAACCAGAAAAATCGACGTCGAGATTCCAAAATTCGCCTTTGTAGCTGAAATATTGGGTCTGCGTTTGTTCAGTACAAAATAGTACGTCTGACAAGTCAAATAAAAAACGGAGCAGGAGGTGTGTATAATGTTTCCGGAGAACGTTAAGTGTCAACTCGGTACATTGCTCGTGATGCAGGCCGGCCGGCAAGACCCCCCCCCCCTCTCCCACCGAGAAGTGATCTGGCACAACTCGGCCGTCTCGCTAGGAGTGAGGCAAGTACTACGCGACTATCTCCCTCTCTCTCGCCGCAGCCCAGTTTCACCAGCACTCTCTCACACGTGCTTGCAGGCAACAGCTGACATGGTGTGTAGTTTCGTGTTGTTATGGATGGGAGGAGATTCGGAGGCACTCAAGGTCGACAAGATAATGAGTGAATTTTGTTGCCTACGCACTGTAGGTGATTGTTGTCAAGTTTCTATTGTTTCTTGTCTATTAGTACCGTAAAAAACTTAAAAGCTTTTTTTCTATGGATTCTGGCTAACTTTTTCAACTTTTTCGTTCAAAAGGTACTACATCACCATAACCTTAATGTCCATGTATAATATGAACGTTGTAGCCCCACCCGTTTGGTCAGAATTGGCCCAAATGGCACGAAAATATCGCACAAAAAATCAAAAAACTTATATTAAAAGCTTTATTTCTATAGATTCTGGTTAACTTTTTCAACTTTTTCTTTCAAAATGTTCTACATCACCATAACCTTAAGTTAATGTCCATGTATAATATGAACGTTGTAGCCCCACCCGTTTGGTCAGAATTGGCCCAAATGGCACGAAAATATCGCACAAAAAATCGGAAAAAATCGTAAAAGTACGATATTCATGAGAAATATTTCTGAGAGAGAGAGATGGTTTGGGCATATGAAACGAATGACGGAAGAGAGGATGCCCAGGAGAATGTATGAGAAAAGGATTGAAGGAACAAGAAGATGGGGGAGACCAAGGAAGAGATGGAAGAAGAGACCTACATAATAGACGAGAGCTGAGAGTCATGTAGCAGAGACACGGTTGTAGAAGGATTAAAAGAAGTAAAAAAATTGGGCTGCGAAACCCAAGTTGACCCTGTCAGAAGTAGGAAACGGCAATGGATAATGATGATAAATATAAGTACACAACAAATAAATAAAAGATGAAAAATGTGAGCGTATGAAATAAAAAAGAAGATAGTGAAATAATTGTGTGAAGGAGTAGGATTACCTTGCTGATTCCTTTCTGCGTTTCTTTTTGAGATCCTTGACGTTCTTGGACTCCTTGGACCCCTTGCTGGAGGAATCATTCTTGGCTTTCTTCTTGGCAACGGGCTCTAAGTCTGTGGTATTGTCAGAGCTGTAGTCGCTCGAAGACGCTGCAAGGAGCAACGTTTTACCCTTGACGCCCTTGGACTTCTTGGAACACTTGCTGGAGAATCTTTCTTGGCCTTCTTCTTAGCCACAGGCTCCGAGTCTGTGGTATTGTCAGAACTGTAGTCGCTCGAAGACGCTGCAAGGAGCAACGTTTTCATTAGGGATGCATACAAACACAATAATCAATATTATCATTTGAAAAATGATATTTAATAGGGATGACATCGGGTAGTTAAATTTGGAACCAGTTCCAGTACTCAAATTACCCGGGTAAGCAGATCCTGTTTTGTCACGATGTGTGGAAACGCTGATTCTAGGCCTAATAGTTGGTTTGAAGTAGTGATGACAACGATTAATCGTTAAACGGTTAAGAACCGGTTAATTTTTGTAACCCGTTACATGAACAATAACCGGATAATTTATTGGCAATGGAATGCGAAATTTCTTTCTTTGTATTTACCGCGCGCGAGATAAAGAGAACCGACCTTGTCCTGTTGTTATTTACGGGTCAGAGTGCCTCCGGCTTTAACAGCTCAATACGAGCCGCCGACCGCATGGGTAATGCCACAGATAATAGAGTACACATCTGTGGTAATGCATCCTGGCTCTCCGTTCGGTTCCCCCCCCCCCCCCATATGATTGTAGGCCTAGTATTTTAGCACTGTCGACAAACGCAACCCGATGAGCTTGAATGAGAATATGAATTCAAGCACATGTTTCTATGACATGTGATCATTTTATTGTATGTGACAAAATCGACTGCAGTCTTGAGTAGCCAGCCTCAGTTTAACAAGTATTGTATTGACAGCATCATTGATAAAAAACAATGATCTTGCAATTATTATCGCGTAAGAAAACAGGGCACTGCTGGAGGGAGCAACAAAATTGAGAATATGTAGTGTCTGAGCTGGCTGCCTGGCCGGCCGGCGGCTGTGGGAGCGGAGGGCTAACCGGTCTCGAAGTCGGGCGGGCGGGGTGGGGTGGAGTGGGGAAGTGGACCTGACATAGCTTCACAAAAGATCGCGCTCGCTGGCAGGAAAAAGTGCTTCTTCGTCGGTCGGTGTTCATAAAAGGCGATAATGATGCATTAGGGTAAATTTAACATTGAGAAACACAACATTTTGAATGATACAGTGACGAAAAAGATCGATTGAGGAACAGTGGATACGGGAATTTTTAACATTGTGTAAATGGGACTTTTGCAAAACTTTTCAAATATAGCGATCATAACGGGAAAACGGACGATGCAGGAATAATCCATAGGGGTTTCACTGCATTTTATTTACTACATAATAGGCCTAAACTTGGCATGTGCACATTGAATTGAGATAAATTATAAAAATGTTATTTGTAGTTTATTTTTTTGTCTGGAAGATTTGATGGTATTTCCATATGCTCAAAATGGAGTTTTCCCGCTCGTGCGATTTATTTCACGGAACAGATAATACACAGCATAAATACCCCTCCCCCACCCCTTCCCGCGCGAGGTCGGCCGCCGTGATGTCGCGTAAACAATGCTGGCTACACTACACTCGTCTTTGGAAGTCTTTGTGATGGTGAAGGATGTTCTCTGTGAAGTAGCCTATGATTTCAGCATGTTCTAAACATTTAACGGCGTTATTTAAGTTTCCAATATTTATTATTGGCATTGGCATACTCTCTCAACTGATACAACTTAATATTGACAGTCCGTGAAAGTTTAAAATGTGAATTGAACGTTTTCTGGAAAACCTTGTCCAAATCACATCATATTCTGAGCGCTTACACAGATAGTTGAGATCACTGAAGTTGTGCGGCCGCATCTTCTTGTCCGGAGTACAAGAGCTGGACGGAGAAGACACGGAGTTCCGTCGCATCTTCTGGCGGATGCTAGGTTCCTGGGTCGAGGTATTCACGTGCTTGTTATTGCCCACGACCTTGGACAGCGCGCCCGGGCGAGTGCTGCCCCCGCTAGAACATGAAGGGTTGACACAATCAGGGCAGAGCTTGGTTATTAGTTTCTCTCTGCACTCGTTGGAAGTAAAAAATCGTACCGTGCAAGATATTAACGGGAAACAAATTCTAACTTATAGAGTTTATAGCCAGGAGTATGTGTTACAATTAGAAACAAAAATGAGCCTTCTAACACAAAAATTATGAGCAGAAAGCTGTGCCGTGTATACGTCAAAAATTCAACTATAATCGTCCATATTGGGCGTACCGCTCAACCGAAAAATAAATCAAAATTGTCAGATAATCATAAGCTTTGTTCGCCTGTCCACCACTAGTGCTACACTGTTTTACACGTGCACTGAGCAGTGTACGACGGAAGTACTTCTTTTTAAAGGAAACAGTACGTCAGTGTAGCCCGAGTGTTGCCCACAAAAAAACACACGCAACACTTTTAGTGTTGTTTCCTCCTACACGACCAAAATAGCCAGTGTAATCTAGTGTAGCACTGGCAGCACTAGTGCTACACTGAAGGTACAGAAAAACGACCACATACAAACTACACTGACTTACACTGACACAAAAAAACAGCCATTCGTCTACACTGACTTACACTAGTGTAAAGTGTTGGACAGGCGAACAAAGCTATAGTTGATAAACTATGTCCGATGTTTCGTTAAACTAATATTTAGGAAAATTTTAATTGGGTCCGTGGATCCCCCTTAAGATTGCGAAAATGTAGGAGGGTACGGTACATAAGCTTGGCATTTCTTTTAGATCTCATTGCTTTTGGTTGTGTAAGGTTTGGCTGTTTTTTTACAAGTTTTTTGGTATATGTATGTACATACATTAGGCCTACACTACACTAACACAATTCGACAGTCACCTTGGTAAAACGAATATATTTGCCTGTATGCTTCATCATTACATTAAACTTTAAGTTGAAATTTACTACTTAGGGCACCTTCACGTTCATTTTTTTATGTTTGCTATTTGATAATCGATATATCTATTGATACAATTATTTCCCGCAACGATCGATAAACGATTCAGTCTTCCCATTATCGGTGTTATCGATAATCAAATAGCTCACGCGTCCTAAATTTTGTAATTAGTCGCTCGCTCTGCAGAAGTTTATAAAATAATTCCAGTCAAGACATTAATCGCTTTATTCCGTGAAAAATTCGTCCACTGCGAGATCCGGCGCTAGTGCAGCAGGAGGCGCGAAGTCCGAAGCGTAACGCATCGCCCCTGCCCTGCTGCAGTGTAGGCATTTCCATGGCGTGCGTGTGTTGCCAGGCGGCTGCATCCGGTCCGATTGCTCAACCTCCCCGCGTCACAGCCGATATTGTAGTACATCGTTCAAGATCAACAATTATTTTATCGAGATGCATTCCTTCCCACTCCGCGCCAACTCGGTAGTGCTTTACTTAATTCCGTAGTACTATGATAATATTATCTTATCAGTTCTCTCAGGCCAATTACGTGTCTTCAAAGAAATGTGGAATACAACTCACATAATAATTATTGGAGCATTGAATACGTAGTTACTGATAATATCTCGTAAATGAATGATTAAATGAACGACAATCACAACAAAAGCTGAAATGAAACTTCACAGAACTAAGATCGGCATCGGACCGCCAAACCACGCGTGGGGGGGCGCTCCTGAAGGACGCCGCTAGCGTGGAAAAACCCCGCTTTGAGCGAATAGAAGGAACAAAAGGATGCTCTCACAAAAGGTTCACGGTCCGCGTCGGTACGCGGGAAAGTATAGGTCTAATTTTTATTCGATTAGGTACCGATTATCGAACGCCGTAAAAAATATCGATAGTAATCGATCAATAATTGATATGCATATTCATATTGAACGGCAACCCTAGTTTCTAGATCGCAGATAGTTGCTGTAAAACATTGTTTACAGAGTCCGAGTGCAGTTGAAACATGACGAAATAACTGTAGTATGGTGAGATTTTTTGCCGCCTTTGGCGAAAGGGCCAAAGCGGATGGGTTTTGCCCCAGGTACCGCCCACAAAATGTGCTAATAAATTTCCCCCCCCCCACCCCCCCAGCTTTCAAAACGTTCTTACGCGCCTGGTTGCCACCCTATCTCTTTCTGTCATTCACATAAAATAAATAATATCACTAATAGGTAGGGCCTATAAAATAAATAAATAAAATATGGACAAAATAGAAAATATTGGCATTGGGATAAAAAAGTAAATTGTAAAATGATTGTATGAAGGAGTAGCATTACCTTGCTGAATCCTCCCTGTCTTTCTCTTTAAGATCCTTGACGTCCTTGGACCCCACGGACCCCTTGCTGGAGGAATCTATTTTAAACATCTTCTTGGACACAGCTGCTGAGTGCGTGGCGCAGTCCGCGCTCGAAGACGCTGCAAGGAGCAACGTTGTCATTAGGGATGCACACAGTAATCGATATGATTCTGATAATTGAAAATGACAATAATAATATCATTGTATGAGTTTCGGCTTATATCGCAGCGTCGCAATTCAACGTTTCAATCATAACCTCTGTGGGCAACATATTCATGAGATGAGGCTGATAAGTTTGTTTCAGCCTCAGCGAAATAACCCGAAACTCATACAACATTTATTTAATATTAACGGGCCGTGAAAGCTTAAAATATGATTTGATAATGAATACCTAGATATATTAGCTAATTGAATGTTCCTGAAAAACCTTGTCTAAATCACATCAAATTCTGAGACAGATTGACACATCGCCAACCTAAAACCAGCACGTCTAAAAACAGGGATAATTTTTATTTTTATTTAAAAAAATCAAAAATCAATAGGACTTGTTATTTTATTTAAATCGGATTTATTTGATTTGAATCAACTTTTTGATTTAGGCCTAGGGCCTAGGCAGCGTAAATCAGATTTTTTTATATTTTTTTTATGTGAATCAGATTTTTATTATTGATTTAAATCAACAAAACAGTGTTTCAAAACTTGTCAAGTTGGTGAGCGGACCAAATACTTTCACAAGCATTTCATAAAATCTAATTCAATTTTATTTTAAAGAAAACTTTGCCTTTATCAGTTAAATCTCTTGTGTTTGTTGTTAAAAATGAAGAAAAATCATTTGATTTAAATCAATAATTTTTATTGAAAAAACACTGTCTATAAAATAAAAGTTTCAACAATCCCCATGTTATTTTATGGTCCTATTAGATGATTTCAAGAATCAGAGTAAGACTGAGGCGGTTTGCCACACACCCGAGCATGTCAGTCAGAATGTTAAACTCCTGGGCCTGGATTCTTCAAAACGCCTAACTAAGACGTGTCTTAACTAGGACACTCTTAAGTCATTCTAGCTACTTAAGAAAAGACACGGAACTCCTGAGACGTGCAAAAGATAGGTCAGCCCTGCGCGCGTCTTAGCGATGTCCTAGTGAGCAATGGCGGCGACTACAGAAGCTGGCTGTACCACCTCGAATGTAAAAGTCACAATTAAAAATGTTTGTGTCATCAGATTTTAATTAGAGTGGTATTTTTGGATGCAGAAACATTTGCAAATAAAAGTAAAACAAATCATGTTTAGGCCGCGTTCCCACAAATTGGTTTAGTTATAAGGGGATAGGAAATACGTGTTAAATTGTTTACGTTTTTGTCCTAAGAAATTGTTATAACAAACCATAATTCTTATGACGGACCAACAGACGTTTTTGTTATTTATACGACGACCAATGAAAAGGAGTAACTTCATTATGACAGGCCACTGAAACATTACTAACCAATCAGGATATCGGATTTCTTGTTACCATAACAACCAATAACAATTTCTTAAGACTAAACCAAAACCAAAGTTATGGGAACGCGGCCTAATGCAACATTTTGTTTTAACAATAAAGGTAATCTAACCTAAAATTTGACAGGTAGGACCGTTGGAGTATGCCCCCCTACCCATACGCTTACGTTTTCTTTGCTTTTAAAACGTACTTGTGGTAAGATTTACAATTATAAATCAATGCAAACGGTAGAGAACTAATCCGTACGTTATTCATATTGCTTATACGCCCTAGAGACCTAAAAAGGCTAGGTCCTAGGCCTAGGGTAGGGGGCTAGGCTAGAGCATTGACTTGCAAGAGTTGCGACCTATGTAGGCTATAGGCCTGGGCCTAGTTCATCTACAACTGTATTTTATTAGAGAAATATAGGTACATGAGGCCCTCACAGTAAATCACTAATTGAAATGAAAATGCAGAGAGGCTATTCGCGTTAAAAGCAAAGTGGCTGACATCTGGTGGTCAAGTGGAGAACTGCTCCAAGGCAGATACCGGGCGGCTGCATGGCGGCATTCAATGTTAAACCAATGCAATATTGTAGCGTCACGGTCAACTCCAGAAAGAATTTACTCGATCATGTTTATTATTTAGCAAGCAAGAAAGGACATAAAATTAGCAATACACATTTTTGTAATGCGTAATGAAACAAAAAGTCTGAATGTGTATATTATTCCGTGCAATACTGTGGGTTAGATGGGAGTTCTATTCCTATTCCTTGAGACACATTTTTCACAACTTTCATCAGTTTCATGGATACCACCAACCGATAAACCATAAACCATAATGATAATTAATTTATTACTATGATGTGCCGTAGGGGACAAAACACGGGTTAACAGACGTACCTTCGGACAACATTTTTTGTATTAACAAACCCAATTATATTGTTATCCATTCATTAAAAAGACATTGTAAGTATGTGGATGAGTTGGAAATAAGATGAGCTTTCTCATGGTATAAACATTTTTACTGTACGATATCAACTTTTCTCGTGACAGGGATCGCAACAAGCGGTAACAGACGTACTTTTAATGGACGCGTGTTTTTACAGTATGTTAGAAATGATTAAAACTCTGTGATTATTGCATGCAAATAAAAACCTTCTCATACAAAATAGCTACAAGATAGTACTTAATCAGATTCACAAGTCACTCATGTGTATTTTTAAGTATGTTGCCTACTATGCAAGAAGTAGGCTGGTAACAGACGTACCAAGTATGGTAACAGACGTACCTTGTCTGAATTAAAACTGGTATTTTATACTAAATATCATAGATCATGCTTCTTTTTGTGGTTACAGTTAATCAAATCTTCAAATATAATTTCTCTGTTCATTATTGGTCAGTTACATCCAGATATTCTTTTTTTGACAACTGTTTAGACATTAGGTACCGGTAGGCCTACGTTAGAAATTGGTAAATGTATGTGATTGCTGAATGAATACAACAGAACAAACTTTCTCATGAATACAAAATAGGTACAAGATAGAGGACTACCCCATACTTATATACTAATCACTTCATTTTATATGAATTTATGAGGGTATTGTCTAATCTTAAAGAAATAGGCGGTAACAGACGTACCTTGTAGGAATAAAAATTGCATTTTTTAATACATTTCCTTTGCTACCTGGTCAAACCATAACATAAATTTATTCTGCTCCATTACGTTGATCAGTTAACATCCCTAGATATGAAACATCAAACTTTGTTACCATCATTCAGTAAAATTGAATTTCTAAAGCAGTACAGCAATGACTTCTGTTATCCATCACGGGAGGGGGAGAATTTCTACAATGGTGTCAATATCCGTGTATGAAACTGGCTCCTCATAACTGTAAATATGTAGGCCTACTATGATTATGGTATATGATTCTCAAGTAAATTGTAATTCACCTCAACTCTAGCTTCCAAATAATCTGTAAAATTTTGGCTACCAACAGTTGTGTACGTACCACCATACAAGTTATTTTATGATAATTTGACAGTTACAAAGGCACAAATCTAATTATTGGTGCATCACTGATATTTAAATATCTACCAGGTGTTAAGATTCTTCTAGTGCAACATCTTGACCAACTTCACTTCAATTCCAGTGGAATAATCTTTGATATAGGGATACCCTTTAATTAGAAAATTTGAAATAATTAATAATGTACCATACACTGTAGGCCTACCTAAAACATGCTGATTGAAGCAATTTTTTCAAGAAAGCTTTCGACCTATCACTCCAGTGGTACCATGGTACGTCTGTTACCGTTCAAAGTACGTCTGTTACCACAATTTATCAACTAATCATAAAGTTAGACAATTGAAAAAATTACTTCAAATTCACATCCATAATCTAACTTAGGTATTAAATAAATTTTTGAAGTTATTGAACTGTTGAGTCACTCAGAACAAGAACTTTAGGAACTTTTAGTAACAGACGTACCAATCCAATTTTCAAAAAAGATACAGACCTGCCATATTTTAATAGTATATGATGGGATATATAGTATGCTGGTAATAAGTTTGTGCATATATGTAGAACCAAATTAGGAATGCATTTTGCAGCAATCTAATTTTCTTTAATCACTTTCCTTGGCTTTCAATTGCTATTGTAAAATGTAGAAAAAAAATTAACAGAACATCATTGCACTTCTTGTGTCATATTATAAAATATATAAATGCCATTCCATTGAACTTTGGCGATTCTGAAAGAATAAGCTGTAAGCTTTAATTTGATGTATGACACATGTATGTAGCTTTAAATTTATATTTTGGCTATGAGGTTGATGAAATCATGTTTTTGCCCGTAGGCGGTATAGGGCCAAATCGAGCTAAGAGCTATATACCGTCTTTGGGTTCAACATTCTAAACCCAAAGATACTGTGAACCATAGTAGGCCTATATATTATTCAAGTCTCATTAATAATTGGTTGATATAATATGGAATTTTTGTAATTATTATTTATTATTAATAATACATGTCCATAATTATAGTTTTTTAATTTGTGCAGCGCATTGAATGTAAACTATCCTACCTTGATTTTTTATTCTTATATACCAAGAGATGTGTACCAACTGCTGCCGTGAACAGCAAATAATTATGCGTAGACATAATTATTTATGGGCTCATATTATTCATAATCTCAACCAAAACAACAACAAAACAATTCTAGGACTTAACTAGGCGTAATTTAATAGTTAACTATGCGTGTTAATAATAGTAGGCCTAAAGTTTAGTGAAGGCCGGTGCCATCCATATAACTTATAACTTTAAATTATCCATATAACTTATAACTTTAAATTTTTAGCCGCCTTTTTAAATGTGAGACAATGTTTTAAGGGGTTTTCAATGGCGTGACGAAACACAAATTTAATAACAAATCGAGTTTGATAATCTATTCGCGAGGAACCCGCAAAAAATTACTTCCGCGGGGGTGGGGGGGGGGGGGGGGGGGGAGAGAATAAATAATTTGTGACATAATATTATATTACATATCATAGGCCTAAGTAAAGGCCAATAATCATAAGAAATTCGCGGTATTGCCATCAAGCTAAAATTACTGAAAATACACGTCTCCAAATTACGAGATAAAATTCCTTATTTTGCAGCTGAGGGTTACAAAATATAGTGATTGTCCTACCCCATCGTACCCAACTACTGGAAAGTGGAAATACTTCTAGAACTGACGCTTACAATGAAATATTATGCTTTAAAGCATGAAAAACACACTTGCTCCCTATGCAGCCCGTGCTTTTATCTGCCTTTGGACGGCCATGTTGGCATACGACCGTGTGCTGCTACCTGGTTAGGTTTTAACCGCGAATAGCTAGGCCAAGGCCTAGCTAGCCTATCCCCAGGGAGGGATCTAATCCAATCTGAAGGCCTAGGCCTAGGCTAGCCCCTAAGCTGTAACTTTAGGTAGGCCTAGCCTACTGTAAGCCCTACTTGTAGCCTACTGGCTATAGGCCTACATAGGCCTAGGTTTGCTAATAGGCCTCTGGGCTAGCTAAGCTAGGCCTAAATGTCGTCATGGCCAACGCGGCTGGTACGATTGCCCTAGTCCCTAGGCCTATGACTTGGCTTATGGCTAACAACTGTCCGAACCTGGGCTCTAGGCTTCACCTACAGCTATGTCTAGGCTTAGGCTTTAAAGTAGGCCTATGATGCCTACTTCATATAGAGTACATTTTATAAAACAAGTCTTAACTCATTAATTCATTACAAACCGCAAAGCGATCTTTCGTATATTGATCATTCGCGGCTGCTGCTAACCGAATGACAAGATTAAGCATATTATTAATATGCTTGTTGTAGCCTAGTTCCACGCGGTATGGGACTTCAATGTTAATCGTTGAAAGTGCGCCGATTTCGTGTTAAAAGCGGGCAACATGATTTTTCTTATAGGTAATTTTACGCTGAATTCGAAAACCAATGTTGCCCAACATTTGACTTAAAAACTTCAACCCTTAAATCCCATTTTTTCTGGGCAAATGTGTCAAATTTGTAGACATTTAGGGTATCCTAGTTGGTAAAACGTAATTGAAGATAAAAATGATTTAAAATTGATTTTTGTCAAAAATAAATTGCTGAGGGTATGGCTAGTCCAAAATTGAGCTAAAACGGGTTTAAAACTGGTTTGAAATTAAGTTCAAACACAAAGAATAGTGATATGTAGGGCGTTTTATTAACATTTAAACACTGTACAGCATAGCATTGATGAGATAGGCTTTTGGGATACTCGCTGAGCAGTTACCCTCATTTGAATAAGATGAAATCGAAAAATCAAAATTCCTTAACCCATCGGCGTCTTTTTAAAATCTCGCCGCTGGCCTGAATTCCTTTTATTTTTTACAAAATGGGTGCGGAGCGCACCCAGCAAAAAATTCACTGATACAACAAAATAACCCGATTACTTAAAATAAAAACTAAAATGTAGCCTAAATAAATGTCTAGGGTGTATGACTTTTCTTCGTTTTTTCTAGGTGTCAAAATATCCACCCCTTATCTTCGTCATATCCTTCAAAATATTGCAATAAGCTGTAGCCGCCATAGCGCGCGCGCCGCCATACCGCCTACGAAAGCAAACATAATCTTTCTTTAAAGCTTAGACAGGCTAAAACTTGACGAGTGACGAGCCAAACACATCGTTGGATGCAGCGAAATGCGTAGAGTACTTTGAGCGCGATCTTGGTGTTTGGGACGAACCATTCTCATACAACGCCCGATAAGTAGCGCGCTTTTCCCCTTGCTGTTCCAGCCGTCGATCCGATGGCCAGGTATTCGGCGCGCACTTGAAACAGCCCGTCGATTTGACCGGCGAAAACGCCGATGGGTTAAAAGCTCTTTGTGTGGGAGAATTTTTAATACTAGTTGGTGATAATTACTCTCGGACTCTCGCCGCTACTAGTCCGGGGACTATCCACAAATTTGAGGCCGAACCTATAGGACAAAAATTGCAACAGAAGCGAATTTGGTATCATTGGATTTAAAAAAAAACACTTACCAACCCATAAAGAATCCCCTAAAATCCCCATAGGGGGGATGAGTCTAATCATCTCCTAAATGAAAATGAAATAAAATTGAATTAAAATAATCATATATCTGAAACTTAGTTACCATGGTATCTAATCAAAGTTCATTTAAGGGTCTTTCTAAGAAAAAAATATTTAAATTGGTCAAAATTAATTTTGTGGTCAGCAGAGGTCAATGAAGGTTTCAAAACATTGATTTTTCAGTATAATTTGTTAAACGTTTTTTTTTGGCACAATAAATGTTTGAGGGTTTGTCTTATTGTTGTAAATGTTTAGAATTTTAGGCCATACTTGATAAGGTATAAGTCAATCATTGCAGAAAAGGTTATTATTTAAATCTGTAGGGCCATGAACCCTTCGAGCATGTTGTCAAAAATCTGTTTACTTACGTTTAAGCGCACAACACTCATGTATGTAATAATATTATTCCCCGATAGAGGTTTCTCACGTACTTCGCATCGTAAGCTACAATTGGGTTTATGTACCTTGATAAAAACCCCACACATTAAAATCCTTACTAAAGGGTTTTTGTCATGGATTCATATATTCGACAGAATTTTAGATAAATACTAAAAATTTTATAGTCATTGGTTTTGTTATTTCAACCAAATTCCCACAATATAAGAAAGTAGGTAATGAGGTTGTCTACAGAAGATTTTATTTCACAAAACCTATTACCTAAGTACCGCTATAGGTCGCTGTACACTCAGGTAGCTCGAAAAAAAGCCACGATTTTGGCGTTTTTAAAGGGTGTTTCCAACCCGCCAATGAAACGTGAAATGAACTTAAATACGTCATAATAAACAGATCATAATCATAATCAGAGCATTAGGTACCGGGACAATCATACCAATTTTGGTTGGGATGAGAACATTCTTTCCGAGTTAAAATGGGATGCAAAATTATCAAAATCACTTTCTGAACTCCTCTGCTAGGCGCCTAATTCTCTGCAAGGCGATTATGTAAAACTATGGTGAAAGCATAACGAAATCCATATCAATTGGCTTTCGATTAAACGTCGTGTTCCTCCATATTTTATTGTGAGAAGCTGTTTTGACAATGATAATACTTCAGCCTCTGAGCCGTGTAATAAAGCCAAAAAACAGCTAAAAAAAAAATGAGTAATCGAAGTTTGATGACGCAGCTTGTATATTTTGGGCAAAATTAATGCCAATGAAAGTTTAATCAAAGTTCAGACGTGGGGTATGAGTTCCAAAATGCAGCCTGTAATGGCGTACAAACTCTGTGGTTTTATAGACCAAATGGCAGACAAAGCAAAATACCACCTCAACTTATATGGAAATCTTATCTGGAAATTAACAAATCCATCTCAGCGTGGTTTTTTTCCAGTTCAAATAAATTGAGAAACCAAACGTGAATGTTTACTTTTCTTTCGTCGCGAAGTACAGAAGACAATTAAATAATAAATTATGGCGACAATGAAATGGCATGGCTGGTAAGTAAGTTGCACTTACGATGAAAGATTCAACCATTATATTGGTCTCAGGATTTTGCGTGGAAAAATAAAACTCTTTTCCCTTCAAAGAATAAGAAATATCTTTGTAATAGAATCAAAACGGAGATGAAAAATATATATTAATTTTTTTTGTACCGTCAACAAATGGGTGACGTTTGTGGTTGTGAAACGTATATATGCCAAAAAAAACGAGTGGGGAAAAAAATTTAATGACACAACGAGATCCCAAGGGAAAGGTCCATCATGCACTAGCAGTTCAGTCAGCCGATAATGTCAATGGTCAAAGATAGGAGGTATGAGATGACTAAAAATTCTAAACGCAGGTCACTTGAAATAAGTGAAATAGCTTTGGATGCTTTCCCAAAATCAGTCAAACACATGCATTCATCACCTATTAGTAGGAGGTTCAGAAAATGAGTCAATCGAAAATATTGACTCTGTGTCAAGATGTAGGGTTTTTGCGTTAACTTAAGGTGAAGTTTAGACACCTAGGCATGTGGGCTTAGGTTGTACCGGTATTCTCCACCAAGAAACGCATTTCTAACCCACTTATAATTAATTTTTTGCGACGCAGGAAACATCATTTGTTACAAAGACATTATGGGAATTGACTATGAACTGGCAATGATGCCATTCAAGTTCAACATGTCGATGAAGCCACAGGGGCTGTGATGTCTAACATCTAACATAAGGCAAATTCGTGTATTTCTCTGCATAAAACTTTAGACTTATTTGTAGTGGGGTGAGCGTTTAACTATTTAATGCACAAAATGGCTAAATGGTAACGGATGGGGTGTGGGGTTGTGTCATTTTGAGCCTTTGGATTACATTCAAGTGGGTTTAAATACACGGTAAATTTTGGAGGCGTATCGAGACTTCCAATGTAAATTATTTATATGAACAGACTTAATTCAATAAGATCGTGTACTAAGTTAAAAAGAAAATTCTCACTAAAGTTAAGAAAAAAATTTAAAAAAAGGGTTTTTTTAAAAGTTGCATGCAAATTTAGACATACAATTTTTTGCGGGATGTGTAGGCGGTGGAGGCAACGAGGGGGAAAAACAATTGTTTTTTAGGTTTAGCACACCGAAGTTAGTAAGATCAACTTTAAGTTGCAAATGTTTGTAAACTTAAAATTTTTGTTGTGGTAAGGGGGCCGGGGGTAGGGGTAGTGGGGTGATTAAATTCTTCGAATGTCCGGGCAACATTTTTTTTTTGTTTCAGCACCCCAAAAGTTAGTCAAATCACGTTCAAGTACGAACAAAAATGTTTTTAATGTAAAAAATTTTGTTGTTGGAGAAGTGAGGGGGTAAAGGGGGGGGGTGTTTGACCCACGGCCCAATCTGGGAAAACATCCATTTTCGGATTTAGCACACCAAAGTTAGTCAGATCGCGTTCAAGTACAAACAAAAATGTACATCAAACTTTGTTGTTGGGGGGGGGGGGGGGGAGGGGTAAAGGAGAGGTTAGAGATATCGGACGTTGGGCAACATCGTTTTTCGGTTTAAGCACATCAACGTTAGTTAAGATCGCGTTCTAAGTAAAAGTGGAAAAAAAGTGTATTTTTTTTTTTTGGGGGGGAGTAAGGGGGGGCTGGGGGTTAGAGACATCGGAGCTGAGAAAACATGTATTTTCGGTTTAAGCACACTAAAGTTAGTAGATCGCGTTCTAAGTGCGAGTAAATGAATAAATTTGTCAAACTTTTGTTTTTTTTTTTGGGGGGGGGGGGGTAAGGGGGGGTTAGAGCCATCGGGACGTTTGGGCAACATGGTTTTTCGGTTTTAGCACACCAAAGTTAGTAAGATCACGTTCTAAGTTTGCTTTTAACACCCTTTCGGCTAAACCACATGTTTGAACCAGGCTATTGTATCTCAGTGTAGGTATTTAGTTTCAATCAATTTAAGTCAGTAGGCCCTACTCCTATGACTATGAGCAGTGAAACCTACAGGCAGCAGTAGGCCCTAGGTAAACTGCATCCTTTTATTTATTTCTAACAAGGTCTAGTAATTGTTTAATTTCATGAACAATTTACATTCTGCCATATTTAGTGAATATGTAGTAGGTAAGGTTTGATATAATAGCAGGATAATTTAGTAAAATCATAGAGATTAATTTTTTTATTTATTTATTTTATTTAGTAAACCTTCTACAGGTTCACTCATATGCATGTCATATAGACATGCGAGTATTTGAAGTTGTCTGTACAATTGTTAAAAAACAAACATAAACAACAACATAAACAGTTTACAATGTTAACAAAGTTCAATTCGATAAAAGAGTGCAATTGGGGCAATTAAAATAGTTTCAATGTAGATACAATATATCAGTCAATTAGATTTAAAAATTTAAAAATTAAAATAAAGATGGTAGGAACCTATTAATCTCTATGGTAAAATAAAGATAATATTAAGATCACTTTAATGTGGACAAGAAGAAAATTTTAACGGAAGTGAAGAATTCATTGGGCAGTCTCTGGGACTGGAGCTGGGAGCTGGAGGGAGCCCAAAGGTCCAGCTACTGATCCTGCCATCCCGATCCAGATTAAACACATTATTTTACCTTGTAAAATATTGTTCCTACATGACATATTTTTAACATTTATAATTATAAGGGGTTTCGTTCTCTGTAATATAGGCAGGTATATCTACATATTTGCTTAAAATTGAATAATTTGATTGGTTAGTAAAAGTCAGCATGTTAAGATAAGCACATTTGTAGAGTCTAGCCTTGTTTACCCAAAAAAAAACTAGGCCTACCAAACAAACCAGCATGACTAGCCTACAACAAAAATGAAAAACCCTTCCAATGCAATTCCACACACTAATATTTTTCAGTTACACCATTCTGTGACAAAGACAGAAAAAATAGGGCTAAGCAAATTATTCTTAGTAAAATCATTGTCAACTACTTGAAGTTAAATGGATATAGTAGGGCTAGTAAGCACTGTAAGCTAACTACCGGTACTCTAAAGTTTTAAATTGTATTAAGAAAATAAAATAAATTGTTTCCGCGTTGATTTTTTTAAACAACTAGGGGCTACTCATGGAATATGTCATAAATACTTCAATGGGTTATTTTGAGTAGACTAGTGACACATGTCTAATAGCAAATTCCTTTTAACAAGATAGAACCAAGTACATACCGGTAGTACCATCTATGCTATCCCCTGTTTCAATTTGGTTAAACTAGGAAAAAGCTTAAGTCCCCCCGCGTTGTTGGATGAGCGTAATTGGTGAATGAGCTGCCATGTGTTTTGCGGATTTTCTGTTGTTCTGTGAAAAATCAGAACTTTGTTTAAATTTTTTTAAATTAAATCAAAACAAATAAAAAATTAACTTATTTTTTTAAAATTAATCGTAATTTTAAAAAGGAAAAAAAACGTAATTTTTGAAATTTTCTAAGAAATAATATTCGATTGAGCACAAATTTTACACGAATATATTAAACCTTAAAATTAAAGGGTTTTGTGAAAAAATCATTATAATCGGATAAAGCATGTAGCCTAGGTGTTAAAAGCAGAAGAAATTAAAAAAATCATAAAATTTTCGATTTTCATGAGAAATAATTATTTGATTACGCTCAAATTTTACACGAATATATCAATTCATAAAATTAAGGTTCTGTGAAAAAATCATTACAATCGGATTTAAAACATGTAGGAGTTATAAGTCGAAGAAATTTTTTTAAAAACGAAAAAAAAAACGTAAAATTGCGATTTTCATGAGAAATAATTTTTTGATGCGCTCAAAAAAGTGGCAGTTTCTTAGTTCAGAGATGTTCGAAGGCCTCCCTAAAATTTCATCGCAATCGGTGTACTCGGTTTAGCCGGAATCGTGTTAACAGACAGACAAAAAAACAGAAAGAAAGAAAGAAAGAAAGAAAAAAAAAAAAAAAAAAAAAAAAAAAAAAAAAAAAAACATTCCGGATTTTTTTCTCCAGTGTAGTGAAATGGAATCTTCGCTTTTGTCGCTACGCTCGCTACGCTCATCCAAAAACTGAAATTTTAGATTAAATTATGGTGATGTGTTTGTCTACGGGTTGGACAAATATAATTCATATGATTTCCCGGTACCCATGCATACCTAAATGTTTTTATGCATTTTCATCAATTTTGTTTTACTTAAGCCTTCTTGACAGAATTTGGAAAAGGATCATTGAAAAAAAAATTTGTATACAAATTACATTTTTTTTTTTTTTTAATATTGTAAGAAAAGTTCCTGATGGTAGCTAGTTGATACCCCTTCAGTAGGCCCCTAAGTGTTCAAATAATTTCACCCTATAGGCCTACCCCAAAAATTTCCTTTTTTTAAATTTAATACCTATATTGTTGTTTGCTACAGTAAATTAATTTTACTAAATCTGCAAAAATTTCAGAGGTAGTATTGAGAAAATTAACAATGGAAAGAACATTATATTCAATATCAAAAAGAGCCTACTAACCAACACATTAAAATTTTACTTACAATTTTAATAATAGTAGTCTGCACATAATATAAAAATTAATAATGATGAATATCATAGTGAATATAAACAATATAAAACAAATATAAAATTATGAATATAAATGAATTATACTCATACCTATTAAGACAATATTGGCCTACTGTAAATTGCTACATGTCAATTTAAGTTTGATGATAATTTTATGATTATAATGTTTTTAAATTGTAAAATATAATTTGAAAGTTAAAACCAGTTTACAAGTACATGCTGTAGTAAACATTATTTATAAATTGTGTAGTCCCTAATGTTCAATGTGTTGGAGTTTTTGTAATCCACTATCCCAAAAAAAATTGTACATCATGTCATATTAGGGGCTATTGACTAAACATTATGATTTCTGTTTCACTTATGACACAAAGGTGTTCAAATGAATAGTCATTAATAGGGTCTGTATTAAAGTGAAAGGTGTAGAACTATTGGCAACATGCTGGTAATCACTGGGTTTGTGCTGATTACTTCTAGTAAAATTTAAATTCAACATTTAGGGGGGGGGGTTGTAAAGAGACAGTAGGTTGATTGGACCATAACATAATGTAAGTAGGCCTACCCTTATTTCAATGAGTAAATTTTAATCATTATTTAAAGTATAGAAAGAGCAGGGGTGTCATATCAAATGACCCAGTAAACTATTATTTATTTTAATTATTTTTTTATTGTTCAATACTAAATTACCCATTACAATCCTACCACATGACAAATTTATTATTGGTAACTCACTATTTAGTGCTGGCCATTACTAGTAATTAGTAAGGTTGGTGATGGTGAGTAAAAGTGGTTTTAGAAGGGACATTTGGGGAGGATCAAAAACATTTTGGGAAAAGTAATTTTGGTTTTGTTAATAAGTAATCATAATGTAGATGGTACGATCTAATACCCATTCCCATGTTTTAAAAGAAAATGTGAGAAAAAACTGATCATATCTTTGATACATTGACATTTTAATAATTTTAATAGTATTTTAAAGTTATTAAATTGGTCAATCTATGCCCCCCCCCCCAAATTAATGAAGGGGGAGGAGTATTGCAAAAATGGCAAAATAAATTAAACAATTAATAGAATATATTTGTTTATTCCTCATTATTGTGTTGGTATAATTATTAGAAATAATATTAGTCAATTCATTGATGGCTCCCCCCCCCCCCCCCTCCACCCCACACGTACACAAATTAGGTGTGGTGGAGGTGGTTGGGAGGGGGGGAGTGATTGTGGAAAATGACAGTAGGTTGATTGAACTAAAATATGTTTAAAAATAATTTAAATTTAAATTTAAATAATCATAAAATTATAGAGAATATCAGCCACACCACATTCCTTTTTAAGGAGTGGTTAAAGGGGTATTTTATTAGGATGACATATCGCTTGCCTACTCGAGGGTATTCAACTATCATTATTATTCCCACCATGTCAAATTTTAGCATGGTAACCGAAAATGCAATATTTTATAGTATTAGTGTGGACTGTTAGGTACGGTACCAATTTTTTCTTTGGTTGGCAAATATAATATTGTTTACACTTTAATGACTATCTTCAAATAAACTGATTTTTACTTTGGCTCCAGGGCTGTCGAAAATATAGAAAATTCTGAACAGGAACTTTCCTTCTCTCACAAAAACACCATTCCAAAGAATCTGATAGTAACTTTGGGGCGTGGGGTGTCAGGGGTGTTAAAATTTCCAAATTTTTAGGATTGGAAATATTTGGATAGTACAAGCTGAATTTTTCCCCTCTTTCAAAAAAACACATTTTTTAATTTGGGCAGTTAATTTGATCCCCAGGGGTAACCCAAAATGGTTTAAAAATAAAATTTACAGATAAGAGAATAGGCCAATGGTGCAAGTTGGACTAGACTAATCTAGAAATGTTACGGTCTTTCATAAAAACACCCTATTTAAATGATCGGATGGTAATTTGGGCCCCCCCGAGTTATCCAAAGTTTGGTAAGTTTCCTTTCCCACTTGGATAGCCCTGGGGCCCAAAAGTTACTATCTTGAGTTTTTTTTTATTGTGTTTTGACGAAAGAGTGGAAAATTCCCATTTGTGTAGTCCCAATTGCACCATTATTCCGGCAATCTGTATATTTTGACTTTCCGCAATTGGTTACCCTGTGACCCAAAATTATCCCCCGATTTTTTAAAATGTGTTTTTGTGTAAGAGCGGGAAAATTTCCAATTTTCCCAGTCCCGTTTCACATCTATTTTCTGCTTATTCAAAAAAAAAAGGGTTTTTTTTTAATCTTTGGGCAGCCCTGCCGCTCAAAGTTACAATTTTATATTTTTAGGATGTTCTTTAAATAAAAGAGCGGAAAATTTCCGATTTTTCTATCTAAGGTAAAATAGTATTACATTTTGCACTATTCTTCTGCTAAATGCCCTCACTATATAGGCAACAAACCTGACTACAGAAGAAAAATCAAATTTCGCACGCTTTTTATAACTTACTCCTTATTGATCCAAAATGTCAAAATTGATGACGTCATCTATGACGTAATGCTACTTTGTCTTAATATTTAGGACACGTCTGAGATTTTCTTAGGCACCTTGAAGAATAGGGCGTGACTTAACTAGGACGTCTTAGGAACGTCTTAGTTAAAATGTCCTAGCAGTGTCTTAGTTAGGACACGTCTTAGCACTAAGACAAATCTTAGTTAGGCGCTTTGAAGAATCCAGGCCCTGATTTCCATTATGCTTTGCTTGCAATATAGCCGTTGGTGGTTCTTGAAATCAGCTAGACCTATAGAGAATAATAAAGTTTACTACTGTGGTTAATTTTGAGAAAAAACCCTCACCAATAGAGACGGACAAATGGTGTACAGTACTTTCTTTGACATGAGGCCTACACTCTCACACTCAAAGGTACACACACTTAACCAGGGTTCCTGATTGTATTGATATTCATTTTTTTAAACCAAAAATACGGATTTTCTTTACTAAAATCGGATTTATTTATTTTTGTTATGGTGTAAATCAGACTATTTTTTATTTAAATTGGAATTCTAGACTGGTGCTTTTAACAATTATTACCGGTATGCAAACCCTTGAAACTTCTTAGATTAATTTCTTACTTTTTAGGCCTACCAGGTAAGGGTCTCTTAGGCCTAGGCCTACGTAAGATACAACCTAAAATACAGGGAAAAAAGGATATGCAATCTTGATGGAATTAAAAAGGACCTTCAAAATCTCTTAACTTAAGACTTGCCAGGTTTTGGGTACAATTGATCAAATATTTCTTATGACTAGGAAAACGCTCAGTTGGACGCGTTGTTTGAGCGAGCACCGGTACGTGCAACATGACCCGAGTACGACATTCCCATAAGGCCACCACACAGTATAGGCCTAACTGAATATTGACATTGTACACTATATACTATTCCACAATTTTTGCATTTTACTAATTCACGTCATGCCTTCTACAGTGTATTGTGACATCGCAGCTGTGGTGTCTTTGCACACCACTAGTAGTAGTAGTAGGATTTAGTACCTAATGTAGTAATTATACTTCAATTCATATTAACTATTTATTAGATACACATAATACACTTGATACATGGTTATGCACAGTTATGTAGATGTTTCCCAGTAAGGAACCACAGAGGAATGGCGTCGGGAAAACGCCCCTTCTTTTACCAAAACTATTTAGTACACATACAGTTAGTACAACCCTTGAACTGCTGTGGTGCAGTTCATACCACTGGTAAACTTAGGAAGTAAAGGCGTGGCCTGTGAATATAGGTACCGCCTACTCAGACCTAGTTCCTACATTATCTGGATACATTACAACTCCCCTAGGCTTAATTTCAAAGCAGGGTAACAACAGGAAGAAACATAAAACATAATGAATACCAGCATGATACAGAAATTTACAAGAATGGTTCTTACATACTAATGGTTTCTCCTACTGGCTACTCGGTAGGCACCAAATGATAACATAACGAAACATAATGAATATTATTATAATACAGAATTTTACAAGAATAGTTCTTACATACTCATTGTTACACATCAAACCGTACTTTGGGTTTTCTTAATCTTACAGGGTATCGTTTCTCAAACCCTGGCCCAGAAGGCTTTCCAAGGCCGGAGTAGTGGTGGCTGGAGGTGACGTAATTATGGGTTTTCCTGATCTGAAACCAACTCAACCACTGTATCCTGACTTGGAGAAGTGTTCTGTTCACCTTCCTGCATTTGCACTAACTCATCATCACTTTGTACATTTTCAATATTACTTTGTACCTCAATCTCCCTCTCCGCATTATACGGCGGGTCTCTTACAAACATTACTCCGATCAGCTAATAACTGATTTACATGTCTTTTCCACACTATGTCCTCTCCTGGACATAAAACTTTATACGTGACTGGACCTAACTGTTGGAGTATTTTGCTTGAATCCATTTCTGTTTCTGATTACCTCTATAATCCCTTATCAGCACTCTGTCATCAACTGCAAAGGACATTACTCTAGAACCATGTGCATTCTGTATTTGCTTAGACTGTTGCTGTTCACGAAAAGAGGATGTGCTTGGGAAGATCGCATCTAACCTAGTTCTGCATACTCTATTGAGAAATAGCTTAGCCGGAGTTTCCCCTGTTGTACAATGAACCGTATTTCTATACAACAAAAGGAACTTAGAAATAGCTTGATTCCAATCGGATCCAGACTCTAGTATGGACGTTATTTTGGATTTGAAAGTTCGAACCATGTTTTCGGCTAATCCATTGGTAGCGGGATGATATGGAGGAGAAAAACTTTGTCGAATACCATTGGACTGCAAAAACTGTTTGAACTCTGCTGACTGGAATGGAGGACCATTGTCTGATACTACTAATTTGGGTACACCAAATTGCGCAAAGAGGTAACGAAGTCGTCGAATAGTATGGACCGCCGCGGTAGATGGAACTTCAAAAATTTCCACCCATTTGGAATATGCGTCCACTAACACCAGAAACATTTTTGAATGAAGAGGACCCAGAAAATCAAGATGCAACGTTCGAAAGGTTTTGTTACATTCATCCCAAACATGCAACTGTGCCTTTTCGGTGACGGCCTGTGAGCTAAACAACTTATGCAAGAAGCAGCTAACTCTTCGATTTTGTTTATCTATGTTAGGCCACCAAAAGTACGTACGTGCAAGTCCCTTCATTTTCACTACTCCTAAATGGCTGTCATGTAGTTCGGCTAAGAAATGAGCTTGAAATTTGGATGGTATAATCACTCGATAGCCCCACATGAGAACTCCATGCTCAACTGAAAGTTCTAAACGTTTGTAGTAATAGGGCATTAGCTCCGGTGCTAAACCTGTAGTTGATTCTGGCCAACCCCTTACTACAAAATTGTACACTTTCGATAAAATACTGTACTTCGCGTTTCCTTTGCTATGTCTTTGCAAGACACTGGTAAGTTACTAGAAGTTACAAAATTAATGTAGGAAGTATCTGCATCAGCAGATTCTGTACATTTGAGAGGAAGTCGCGAAAATGCATCCGCTACATTATCGCGAGACTTAACATACGAAATGTCAAATGAAAAACCAGAAAGAAAGAATGCATACCTCTGCAATCGACTGGCTGCCATCACTGGAATACCACGTTTAGGACCGAATATAATCGTTCAAGGCTGGTGATCAGTTTCCAGTAGAAAATGTCTGCCATATAAGTATTGAAAAAATTTTTGTACACCCCAATAGATGCTTAGGGCTTCTCTATCAATCTGCGAATAATGTACTTCATGTTGGTCAAGGTGCGGGAACAATAGGCAATCGGCTGCTCGAATTGTCTGGCATAACATGCACTAAGACTGCGCCCAACCCATACGCACTAGCATCGCATACCAATTTTAAGGGTTTATCAGGGTCGTAGTGTGTTAAGAGAGGATTAGATGACAAGATTTTTCTTGACTTTATCAAAAACCACCCTACAGTTATGATCAATTTGAATTCCGCATCCTTTCCAGTAAATGGTACCATGGTTTCAACAAAGAAGCCATGTTCGGAAATGAACTTGCTGTAGAATGTCACAAGACCTATTAAGGCTCGTAGCTGTGAAATATCCTGAGGACATGGTGCATTAATAAACTGCATCTACTTTCGGAGAGGGACGCAACCCTCCGATCAATGGTATGTCCTACATATGACACAGAATCTTGGAAGAATTGACATTACTTCGCTGTACTGTGAAACCACTTTCCTCTAATCGGCCTAGAACTCGTTCAATCGTTCGGAATGTTCTGTCGTGTTCTACCTGTAACTAGGAGATCATCCAGAAATACTCTAACTCCTGGAATATCGGTAACAATTGTTCCATAATTCTTTGAAAAATACAGGTGCGGACGATACTCCGTACGGAATCCTATTGTACCTAAACAGACCTTATGAGTAGTAATAACTACATACTTTTTAGAATCTTCCGTTAATTCAATTGTGGTAGGCCATAGTCAAGTCTAATTTAGTAAACTGCTGACCGCCTTGTAGCGTTGCAAACAAGTCATCGATCCTTGGAACAGGATATCTATCAGTCTCTAACACGGGATTGAGTGTTAGTTTAAAAATCGCACACATATGCGACACACTGCCATCTTCTTTGGTACTGGAAACTATAGGAGTACCCCACTCGCTATAATCCACTGGCGTAATAATACCTAGATTAGTTAATCTCTCTAACTCTGCTTCTACCTTGGGTCGTAATGAATACGGTAGATGCCTAGCTTTATAATATTTGGGTATCGCATTTTCTTTAACATGTAAGCTACCTTTAGCTTAGTAAATGTTCCTAACCTTCCTGAAATACTTAGGAAATTTTGCAATTAATGCTTCCACTGCTGCATTATGCTCTACTTCACTGAAATGTACTGTACCAGCCTGTGGAGGCTCGCCTTCATGTTGTTGCACATTCAACAATCCGGTAATCCAATTTTCCCCAAACAAGGTTAGTAACCAATCTCTGCCTAGAATAGGAGGACCACCATTTGCAATGACCTGTAATGGTAAAGAATGAACCTGTCCACCTTTAACCTTACATTTTACCATCACCACTCCTTTAGGTGTGATGCTATGCTTGGCATACGTTTGTAAAGTTAAATTCGATGGTTGGAATACAAGGTGCTTGAGATATTGTTCAAAGAATTTGAAAGAGACGGCGGTTACTGCAGAACCGGTGTCTAAATGCATGCTTACTAAACTATCCTCCAGAATTACTGGCACAATTATTGGAGGCATACAATCTGTCTTTGAGTTCAATTGGAACAATACACTAGAATCATCCAGGGGTTTATCCACTGGTGTATCTGCCATAGATAAGAACTGCGTTGGCTTAGTTCCTCTATTATTAGCTTGGCTACGACAGGCCTTGGCAATATGCCCTGTCCTTTTGCATAAATTACAAACATAACTTTTGAATTTACAGTTATCTCTAGTATGTTTTCTCCATTGCATGAAAAACATCGATATTTGCTTTTGAAATACCTCCCGACTGTTGTGAAGAACCGGAACTGGGTACCACTGCGGGTGCTGCTGTCGATTCGGGCTGTAGGCTTTGGCTTGCTCATGAACTTCCCTCGGGGTTGTAGGCCTAGATGATGTAGACCGGCTGGACGCTCCCTCCCCATGGCTGTTGCATCCTTCTGCGCGGCTTTCTAACGTGGCTGCTAGGGCTACTGCGTCTTCGAATGTGGGGTCACCTTCTTAGAAGACGAACTCGAATCCTATCGGAACGTAGACCACACACGAAACGGTCTCGAAGAGCTTCCTTTATCCTTGGTCCAAATCCACAGTATGTAGTGAGACTTTTTATTCTAGCTACGAAATCTTGGATCGACTCGTTATCCTGTGGACAGCTGGTAGAATTTGTATCTTTTCCGCTATTTTCCCTGGAGCCCCGGGCTTATGTGCTTGGACAGTACTTCCACTAGCTCATTGTATGCTAGATCTCTGGGTTTGTCGGGGGCACACAACCCAAGAAGCAATGTGTATGTTCTGCTCCCCTACTGTTAGAAAAGTGCTCTTTTTTCAAATTGTCTTCAATTTTATTGCAAGTTACGAAATTTTCAAACCTGTCAATGTATGCAGTCCAGGTTTCCTCTGCTGCATCATAAGGCCCCAATGACCCAATTTTGGACATTGTGAAAATCACGAAATCACCTTGTCAAATGGCGTCGTATCTCGCCTAGGCCTAGAGCACGGCCTAGGGCCTCGAAATTATGTTTTGAATATTCACTGTACCTTCCATTTACCTTCGTCGCCAACTGTGGTGTCTTGCACACCACTAGTAGTAGTAGTAGGATTAGTACCTAATGGTAGTAATTATACTTCATATATAACTATTTATTAGAACACATAATACACTTGATCCATGGTTATGCACAGTTATGTAGATGTTTCCCCAGTAAGGAACCACAGAGGAATGGCGTCGGGAAAACGCCCCTTCTTTTACCAAAACTATTTAGTACACATACGGTTAGTACAACCCTTGAACTGCTGTGTGCAGTTCATACACTGGTAAACTTAGGAAGTAAGGCGTGGCCTGGAATATAGGTACCGCCTACTCAGACCTAGTTCCTACATTATCTGGATACATTACAGCAGCCCTACCCCCTGTAATATTTTTAATTTTTTGCTTTTAAATCTGTCCCCTACCTCATATCATATGGAACTTTTAATGCCAATTTCTGGACTTTAATTCATATTTTTAACAAGTGTTTAAATCAGTGTGAATTTGCATCTAGCCATGCAAATTCAAGGCAGCTAGTCTGCTTACCAACCCTAGGGTTGAAAGTGGGGAATGTGAATCTGTGGAGCGGAGGCTCATGTTTTTGGTTTCGGGTTTACCGGAGTGGCCTAAACGTGACGTCACCCCATGTAAATTGGGAGCGGCTGGAAAGCGACAAATTCTCATCTTTCGACGACGGAAAGCAAGGATTGAGGAATTGGGCAAGCATAACTGGCAACACGGGGGGAAAACTCCATTTTAGAACGGGTTTTTGTGCGGGGCCCAAATCGGCGAAGGGGCAAGCCCAGCGGGCCCCCCCCGCGGAAATATGAATTTGGGAGGCCCAAAGGGGGCGGGGCCCAGACCGGCACGTGACGGACCAGCGAAGGAAAGTGTGGGCCCCGATGAGCTGCGAGGGGTGAAGAGGCCCTAGCCGTTCACTGGGGCAACGCTTCGAACGGACAGTCGGCCCCGGGCATTTTGTTCGAATACTGAAACCCACGACACGAGAGCCAGAGAGCGCAAACCCCCAAAATTTATGGAGGGGCGCCCCTGGCTAGGGAGGTTTTTTGTTCAAAACGTTTTACGTTCTTGAAATTTTGTCACGCCCGGTGCGTTTTGGGTGACCCCTAGTACAGGTACCTTTAAAAGTAGTTTGAAATGACAAACCCCAGGTCAACGGAAATTTAACATTCAATATTTGCGGGGAGGTCTCGAATCAAGAATTAGTTCCTGTCTTCGGACTGGCTTGCGGTGACGAGATAGGGGGCACGTGTTGGGCCATAAAAATAAACCACGTGGTGAGTAAATCCACGAGCAAGCGAGAGGCAGCACCCCTCCCTCGACGAGACCTTCTGGAGCGGGGTAACCCTTTTACTTTTTCCAAACAAGTACCCCGAAAGTACGAGCTAGGACCCCAAGGTCCGCGTCCCCAGGGGACCCCTTCTCAGTAGGCCCCCCGAGACGGAACGAGAAACCCCGTTGTAGCCCCACGAAGGGGGGGGCCCCCTTGGCAAATAGAAGACAAGGAACAGGAGGGGATTTTGGAAAAGAGAGAGGAGAGGATAGTGTTGAGAGAGAGGGGCTTTTATTTGTTTTTTATGGAACCTGAAATTTAGGTCTGTGTATTTTTTTGTAGAAATCGGATCCGAATTAAAATTCACTAGAACCAATTTAACTGCAATTGCTGTAATTAACATTTTTTTTCATAAGTAAAATTTTCCCCCAAAAAAACAGTTTTTTCTCAGTAGGCAGTTTTTCCCCGCCTCCCCCCAAATCACGAGTATTCATTTTTCATAAGGACTTGTCCCCGCCAAGCCCAACCGGCTCCGACCCAGTTTAAGCAGGAGCGACGAGGCCCGGAACGAGCAGGGGGTCCCGCGACGGCGTGGGCCCCCAATAGCACGCATGGGAAGGCTAGCTATCTATCCCATTGGGTAGGGTGTTTGGCGGTGCTGAGGGAATGTTGGTGCACTCTGGGAAGGTTTGTTAGGTTTGCTTTTTAACTTTATTTTAGATTAGTTCGCTCTCCTTTAGTAGTGGGAGGGCAAGCACAAGGAGCCATAGGACAAGGTAGGGTAACCTTAGCCTTTACCAACACCACCCCCCCACCAAAGTGATTTTGTTTGGTGAAAGAGTGATCACACTGGCGTGGCGGTTTTTTTGGGCAAAGTGGTGTTGGAAAGGTTCGACGTGACTTTACAGCTAATGGTGGGTTGTAGTGTGGTTTAAATTCCCGGGTAGACTCCAATTTGGTAGGGGTTAGCGGGTGGGAAGTCACAGTATTTGTACTTCACTGCCTCTTCATTTTTAAACATTACGAAATGATTTCCAATAAATCTTTAAGGTCTTTACCCATTAGCTAAAAATTGGAAAAAAGGAGAGAATGTTTTGGGATATTGACCCCGCAAAAATTTTTTAACGACGGTAATTTTTTTAAAATAATTTTTATTTTTTAGCCCATAACTAACGATCGGATTTTTTTTCAAAAACATACAGAACCCGCAGGTGGGAGTACATGTGTGCAAAATTTTGGTCGCAGGAAACGGGCGACGATTTAAGCAGAAACAGAAAGGAAAAAAAAAAAAAAAACTTTTGAGCCCTTGAGCAAGGGGGAGCTCGCTCAATTATGTCTTTTTGTTTTTTTTTAATTTCAATTTGATATTTTGTGATATTTTGGAAACGGCTGCTCCCACTTAAAAGGAACTGGCCTATAGGGAACGTTTAAAAACATGAAATTATATAGGGGTAGTTTTGATTAAAAGACATTGAAGAACTATTCTATAGAAATCAAATTTTACGTTCCCCCCGATTTTTTAAGCAATATTTTTGTGATATTTTGGGCCGATTTGGGCCAAAGGGGGGGGGAAAAACATCAATTTTTCAGGGCATTTAAAGGGAATGGTGAGTAGACTTTTAAAGAAAAGGTTAAAACATTTTGCCCAAAAACCCTAGAAATAAAGTATAAATATGAGTTTTTTTGGGGTTTTAAAATTTAAAAGGAACCATAGAAACTTTACAACAATCACCCCAATGCGTCAAAAAAAAAATTTTGGGCCCCAGATATTTTACATTCATAATGGTTAAAACCCTAGCAATACCCAAAACTGGCCACCCCTTTTTAAAAATTTTCCTAATTTGGTTATAAAAAGATTTTTCAATGGGGCTTTAAAAAAATAAAGAGATCAAGTACTAAAGACTTACAAAAAGCCAGGCATCAAAGCGACTAAAAAAAAAACGTTTGCGAGGGCCTAGTTTTGATTTAGATTTTAGTTTAATCCCTAATTTTATTGCAATACCCGATATTTGTGAATTAAGTTTGGACAGTACAATTAGCGTACAATTTTTCTAACAAACCCCAAAATAGCATTAAGGCCTATCAAAAAGAAACAAAAAAGAGGGGGATACCCCTTTTCCTTTTGCTTTTAAAGGGCTTCCGCTTGGTTTTTTTATCCCCTTCCGTCCGGGAAAACGAGTTGTCTCGGGAGCTATTCAGCGTCCCGCGGAGCACGCACACACGCACAAGACTCCATAGAAGACAAACAGTTGTGTGAATGGGAAATAAACAAGTTTGATGAAACCAAGGAAACACGTTTGTCCAGCAGTGTTTTATAAAAGAGGGTAGGCTACTACTTTCTGGTGGCCTCGAAGGCACTGAGTCACTTCTCTTGGTAAGGTACCCTGTGAATCTCTAGGATATTATAGTAAATGGCCAGTATTGTACAGGGGTTTTTCGTTATGAGGGCGTACTGACACCTTGTCATTGCACCGTGAAAAGCGTTTGGTCACCTGTTAATTGCACCCGATTAGGCATATACTTTTTAACTTGAATGCAGGTTACATCTCTGTATTCTAGGGCTATCTACAAAATCAATAAGGCTGCACTTAGGGTTGCCAACCATCCGGAATTTCTCCGGACAGTATTTCAACCCCTTTTGGGCCAGATGGTGGAATTGTCCCGTTCCGGACGTCACTTTTCAACAATTCAAGTAAACGGATACCATTTCAAGGGTACCGGACGTTGAATTTTTAGGAATTTTTGTACATGAAAACCTAACAGGAACAAACATACTGTTCAATAGGAAAACTAAACTCAGCGTGCTGCTCAATTAGATTGATAAGAAAATTAAACCCGGTTGAAGACCCAACTTTCCGTTCAATGACGGGCGCAAACACATTTCTTTTTGGGTCGCGGGACAGTTGCCAGTTGGCACGTACGTTTTGAGCGGTGAAACTGTATACTTATGCTTGCGATTAGGGATGGGACGTTTAAAGTTAGTGGACGGTTAGAGGTTTTTAAAATTTTGCATTAAGTTTTTTTTATAAAATAAATTTTATATTGTTATCACTTTCGTAGCCACACAAACAGGGCTAACAAATTAGGCCGGTAATTTTCTAAAAGTGCTTAATTTTGGTGGAGGTGCCGGATCCCAAACTGTATTAAAACATCTGTCTTTTACACATGGTGGAAGTGCCGGGTCTTTAAATGTGAGATTTAAAACTGAAACCGGATGTCTGTTTAAAATTTCAGCGCAATATTTTCAGCGATTCGGCTGATTTTCTACGTAAGCCTAGGCCTACACACGTAAAGAAGAACAGAATAAGCACCTTTTGATTTGAATTGTATTCTCAGTCGCTTCGCTCCCTCGTCTAAAAATTATAAAGCCTAAGAACAAAGTAGGCTCTATCCGAGGAAACAAGGAACATATGGCGCTCCATCGCGAGAGTGAGGAACTAGAGAAACGGGGATAGGTACGCCCCACTATAGGCCTAGGCAATTGCATGGTAAAACCGCGTCGGTCTATGAAAATACCAAGAAATATTAGGATTGGATATTTAATTCACCGAAATTGTCATTTAGGAAGTTTTAAAAAATATAGTTGCCAAAAGATTTCCATCCTTTTTCAACTCTAGCGATCGTACTCATACGAAATCCCTGAAACGCATTACCTAAACTTAACTTTTGGGACTCGACTCGACAGTGAATGTGGACAGGTTTTTGAATGAAGGTATATGTATTTGGGACATATTTAGGCTAATCTAGCCGATTACCACCGATTAATGTCGTGTTGTTTGTTAGCAAATAACACCAGGTTTTTTAAAAAAAATTGGGAATCAACCTCATCGCCCTTCGTATTTTACATTTAAATGCTTAGCCTGGATATTGTCAGCCGTTCCCGCGAGATATTTAGGCTTTGATTTCCTTGGTGCGCTGTTAGGTAGGCATAAAGTGGTTTATTACTTCGAGTAGGTCTACATGAAATAAATCAGAAGCTCGAATAGGTGTGATAACATTAATAAATAGAATTTCCCCTTTCGCCAGCCATCTTGCTAAACAGCTGATTGCTCACTAGCGCTCCAACGGACCTTTTTCTCCGGATAGCAATAGGTAGAGGTTTAAAGACAAGCCGGGTTCACGACTTCGCGCTTCCGAGCTCGAGTGCCTGTTTCAGCCAATCTTGTTTTCAGGGGCGCCCGAGCACGAAGCACAAGCGCAAAAGTTGATCAATGTTGAAGTTTTGCATTCGGAGCGCACATTTGTGCGAGTGAGAGAGGTTGTCGCAAATTTAAGACCTTTTACAGACCTATGGACTTCTATTTCCTTTCACTAAAATTCTGACATTTACTAATAGTACCCGGTTTTGGGTGCCATATTGTAATTACAATAATATTTATAATTAATCTTACACTACCAAGCTGCTTCTCGGGAATCAGTGTCACCTTAGCTGATTGGCCATCATTTCTGAAATATTACTACGATAACAAACACATACAATGATATCACCGCCAACTTTTCTGCGGCAGTCACTCCCTCTCAGCTGACGTCTCTGCACCTCCCGGCTGACTGGACAGTCCCAACCACAATGCTATAGGCCTAATGAGTGGAATATCAGGTCAGCCCCTATCTATTATTTATCGATAAGTGTAGTGGTTCTTATTGATATATATTGTGGTGGTTAAAAATGGTGGTACAATGGGATAGGCCTACATGCCCTACCTAGTGGATCCATCTAATTATAAATGTGGTGGCTGAGCCCAATTGACATTCCTCTGATGGAGTTAATTCTAGATTTATATAGTGATAATTGGTTTTGTTTTTACTCATCTGAGTCGTTATTGTGCTGTCTGTTCGTTGTCGGAATGGGGTATGAAAATTTATGTCAGTACTTTCTGACGCAAAATTTCACTGGGAACGCGGGAATCCAATTGATTTGTTTGGGGGCGCCTTCGTGTGCCGTCAGTTTTTTCGTCTCCTGCCGATCACTTCTCGGCCGTCGATCGGTACGCCGATTCCCCCGTCGTAAGTTTCTGGGGATATGTCCGTCACTTGAAATTATTCACTTCGGTCCTTTATCCAGGTCTCACTAATAATTTCAAATCATCAATCCAATGTCACTTCGCTCGCTACCGCCGCTTCTCACTAATAATTTCAAATCATCAATCCAATGTCACTTCGCTCCCTATCGCCCTTTCACTAATAATTTTGTTGGATTACATGCTACGAAACGCCCTGCGCGACGGGCAACCCGCCGTACGGGGCCCGAGTCGCCAACTACAAGTCACCGCCTCCTTGCAGTGCTTAGACTCTCGTCTCTGTATGATCTACAGGGCTGTGTATAAACCACGTTTCGTCGGCCCGCTCAGACACAGACAAAACTAGTGAACTTATAACAGGTTATGGGCCTAGTTCATAGTTAAATCTGTAGGTAAAGTGTATAAGTCATTCACCCAGCACAGTTCGGCGAAAACTCTGCTAATCCCGCAGCAGAGTCGGCGCCTAAGCAGGTGAGCGACCAACCTAACCTATAGCCTAGCCTAGGCTAGCCCAAGGCCTAGCCATGTCGTCCGCGGACGGGAAAGTCTCCATACAAAAACTCAACAACAAAAATTACCAGCTGTGGAAGTTCAAAATAGAAATGCTGTTGAGCAAGGACGACCTCTGGGACACAGTTGAGGAAGATACGCCATCGCAGCCAAATACAGCATGGAAAAAGAAAGACCAACGTGCCAGGGCCACAATTTGCCTACTTCTCGACGACGACCAGCTGATCCACGTGCGGAATGAAACGTCCGCCCGATCAGTGTGGTTGGCCCTGAGAAAGGTGCACGAAAGGTCTAACTTAACCTCAAAGTTGTATCTCCTCAGGAAAACTGTACAGCCTCAGGCTCAAAAACGAGCAAAGTATGGATGAGCACATCAACAGAACACTTGAGCTAGTTAATGAGCTCAGGGGACTGGGCGAAGAGCTCAAGGAAAACCACGTCGCAGCCCTCCTGTTGTGTAGCCTGCCAGAGAACTATGGCATGCTAATCACAGCACTTGAGGCTAGACCCGAGGGTGACATAACACTCGAATTCGTTATCGGCAAGCTCAAGGACGAGTTTAACCGAAGAACGGAAACAGAATTGGGGGTCGAATACAATGAAGCTGTATTAAAAACCGGACCTCAATACGGGACAGTGGAAAGAATGAAGTGCTTCCACTGCAACAAACCCGGTCACCTAAAGAAGGACTGCCGGACCCTCAAGAGAGAAACAAAGTTCAACAAGGAAAAAGTCAAGAGCGCCATAAGAAGCGAGGCCGGATCAAGCGACGATGAAGAACCGCGCTACGTATGTTTCAAGGCGGAGGAAGTCAAGAAAAACAACCACATGGTTCATTGACTCGGGAGCACAACATGCCACATGACTAATGACAGGGCATTTTTTCAAGACTCGACGAGAAGTCGTGCACCGTCTCACTCGCAAACGGGAGCTCCATGCAGTCCGAGGGAGTGGGGGAGGGCTTCCTGAAATGCAAGGTGGGTCCGTCACCCAGGAGACCCGTGAACGTGCTGCTCAAAAGCGTGCTGTACATCCCCAGCCTCGACGGCAGCCTGATATCGGTGCCCACACTAACCAAGCTTGGGTTCTCAGTAAAATTCGACAGCAATCAGTGCACGGTCTCAAAAACCGGAGAAACCCTAGCCATAAAAGGCAACTCTTCGAAGTCTGGCTAGACAGTGACGAAACGAGGCAACGCGCAAAGTCTGCTATCCAAGAGGAAAATCATGAGAACTGCATCCACCTATGGCACAGACGCATGGGACACCGAAACCCCGACGCCGTCAGAAGACTGAAGAAAGAAAATCTAGCAACTGGTATGACACTCGGTGACTGCGACATGCGGGAAAAGTGCATACATGCGTGAAGGGTAAGCTAACCAAAAGGCCTTCCCGAAGAAAAGCGAGGAACGGGCAGATAAACCTCTCGGATTGGTCCATTCTGACCTGTGCGGACCGATGAATACCCAAACCCCTGGCGGAAAGAGGTACATCATGACACTGGACTGACGACTACTCCAGATACTGCTCGGTCTACCTACTGAGAACTAAAGACGAAGTTTGGACAAGCTGAAAGTTTACTCGGCAAGAGTCAACAACATCTTTAAACACCAAAATTAAGAAGATAGGTGCGACAACGGGAGAGAATACAAAAATGCAGCCGTCAAATCGTTCCTGGACGAGGAAGGCATCGAACTGCAACTCTCTGTACCGTACTCTCCCCAACAAAACGGAGTAGCCGAAAGGAAGAACCGCTCCCTTACAGAAATGGCAAGATGCATGCTACTCGACGCGTCCCTCCCAACAAAGTACTGGGGAGAAGCAGTAGTCACCGCCAACTACCTACAAAACCGCCTGCCCAGCAAATCGGTTGAGAAAACTCCGTATGAACTGTGGTTCGGCAGTAAACCGAACGTCTCCCACATCCGAGTTTTTGGAAGCAAAGTCTACAGCCATATCCCCAAGGAGAAGAGGACGAAGCTAGACCCCCGAGCCGAAGAAGGAACTCTCGTTGGATACAGCGAAGAAGCCAAGGGATACCGCATACTAAACACAGCTACCGGGAAAATCATCGTCAGCAGAACCGTCACATTCACAGAAACCAGGAAGCCGCCGTCGAACACGCAGATAACCCCAGCGACAATGATCAAGAGACAGCCGAACCGGCTTCCGAAGACACCAGAAAATCCTCAAGACCTAGCAAAGGGATTCCTCCCAAGAGACTATCGTACCTAGCCAGAGAAGAGGTCGTCGAACCAGGAAGTTTGAGAGAAATGACCCAAATGAAGGGAGACCTGAAGGAAGAGTGGACAAAAGCGGCAAACGAGGAATATGAATCTCTCATGGCCAACGCCACTTGGTCATTGACTACCCTGCCCGAAAAACAAGAAGGCCATCGGAAGCAAGTGGACCTTCAAGGCCAAAGAAAATGCAAGTGGAAACATAGAACGCTTCAAAGCCAGGTTAGTCGCGAAAGGATTCTCTCAGAAGTACGGAGAAGACTACGACGAGACATTCGCCCAGTGGCCAAATACGCCACCATCAGAACCCTACTCGCAATAGCCACTGTTAAAGACCTAAAAAATAAGGCACATGGATGTGTCGACTGCATTCCTCAACGGCAACCTATCCGAGGAAGTGTACATGAAGCAGCCGGAAGGGTTCGTCATTCCAGGACAAGAAGACATGGTGTGCAAGCTCAATAAAAGCTTGTACGGTCTAAAGCAATCGGCCAGGACCTGGAATTCCAAAGCCCACGACACAATAACCAAGTTGGGGTTCTCACAAAGCAAAGCTGATGCTTGTTTGTACGTGAAAAGGAGGCGGACAAACGTACACTACGTCACCATTTACGTAGATGACCTGCTAGTATGCGCAACCACGGAAGAGGAGCTCGACCAACTTCATGTAGACCTGAATAGCTCTTTCGCCACAAAAGACCTAGGCGAGGCAAAACAACTACCTAGGGATTGAAATAGACAGAGATGCAAACGGGGACATGCTGCTACACCAACGCGGAAAGATACTTACCATTATCGAACGGTTCGGAATGGCAAGTGCCAAGTGTAGCACAACACCTATGGACGCCAGCTACCTGAGCCAAACCGGAGAGGAAAACCTACTACCCGATAACAAAGAGTACCGACAAGCAGTGGGGGCACTCCTGTACCTTGCAAACGTCACACGCCCAGACATTGCCACCGCCATAAGCATCCTGAGTAGGAGACTCGAAAATCCCAGGGCCATGGACTGGACGGCGGTAAAGAGAGTGATACGCTACCTAAAAGGCACCGCCGCTCTCCCACTAAGGATCAGCGCTTCAGGGGGCACTGTTCTCTCAGGATTCACCGACGCAGACTGGGGAGGTGACCAAATAGACAGAAAATCGAGGAGCGGTTACATATTTCAACTAGGAAGCAATACAATATCCTGGTTGAGCAGAAAACAAAACTGCGTAGCCCTCTCCTCAACCGAAGCAGAGTATGTGGCCACCACTCTAGCTTGCCAAGAGGCTACATGGCTCCGACAGCTCCTAAGCGACCTAGGACACGCCCAGGAAGACCCAACGGTACTGCACGAGGACAACCAGGGGTGCATTAACCTAGCCACGTCTGAGAAAATAGGCAACCGAGTGAAACACATAGATCTCAGGTACCACTATATCCGAGACGTCGTAGACCAAGGCACCGTCCGACTGGAATACTGCCCCACGGAAGACATGCGTGCGGACATACTAACGAAGCCGCTGCCGGGTCCCAGGTTTGCAGCACTGCGGGAGAAGATAGGGCTTGCAGCCAGCGACCCGCGCGAAGGACGTCCGTCGAGTGGGGGTGTTGGATTACATGCTACGAACGCCTGCGCGACGGGCAACCCGCCGTACGGCCGAGTCGCCAACTACAAGTCACCGCCTCCTTGCAGTGCTTAGACTCTCGTCTCTGTATGATCTACAGGGCTGTGTATAAACCACGTTTCGTCGGCCCGCTCAGACACAGACAAAACTAGTGAACTTATAACAATTTCAAATCATCAACCATGTCACTTCGCTCCCTATCGTCGCTTCTGTCACTAATAATTTCAAATCCACAAGTCAAATCATCAATCTAATGTCACTTTGCTCACAATCCCCACTTCTCTCTTATAATTTCAAATCATCAAACTCAATATCCACTTCGCTCGCTATCGTCGCTCTACTTAAATAATTTCAAATCCACCAATCTAATATCACTTCGCTCGCTATCGTCGCTCTAAATCGTTGACCGAACTCGACTTTGCTTCACTTTACTTCACCTCCTATCACTTGTACTACGCGTTCTATTCGACCTACGAGGCCTAAGCCGTTCTAATCAATCACTTTTGCCACCTCATCGTGAGCCTGGCAGGGACGCGTTGCCCTCCACCGAGTAACTTCACCCCGAGTCCACACAACAACTCCAACTCCACGACCCAACTGTCGTCCGTCCACCTCCCGAGCACGTAGCTCCTGCTGTCAGCTGAGGTAGCCCAGAGAATCTGGGAGTTCCTCAAAAATCTGTGTTTTAGTTATACTCAGTACGTTTTAAAACCAACCCGTTCTAGCTTCGCTCCTTTCTTATTATTGCTGTGTTATTTTATCTGGCCTTCACCCTTGTAGCGTGTAGACTGTAGGGTATACCTCAGCCTCGACTCATGCTGTAGCCTTCACTGTTTCCTCGAACGTAATGATTTCCATGTCCTGCGATTCGGTGGAGCGTTCTAATTTCGCCTAGCTGGCTCGTCTGTGTGCATCATTGCACATTGTGACACTGTCTACCGGCGCTCTGTCACTCATCGCCATTCATCTTCGTTCCCCTAGGCTAAGGCCTTGGCCCTTCTTCGCCTTGTGCTAGCCTCGCACGGCAGGCCTAGACAATTTTCTAGACTCATTCACAGGCCCAATTTAATAATTTTATTTCATCCGCTCTCAGCTTTCTAATACCTTGCCTTGATTCTGAGTACTCGTTGCTAATTTTCATTAATTACCTTCATTATTGATGTGGTTGTTCTTATTCTAAGTACATTGTGATTATTTACCTTAATTCTAACTGTTTTGCATTTTGATATGCAAAGCAGTTCATTAAAGGGTCATTCCATGTCAAATCAACCAAGCCGAGCCTGAAATAAAACTTGACCATCTCCGATATTGATGAAACTTGGCAAATCTACTCTTACTAACATGTAGATTGATTGTGGAAAATTTTGTATTCCTGACGCGCTTAGTTTTTTAGTAACGCCCGGGTCAAAAACTCAAATTTGGCGACGCCGAGGCGTACCGTAATTGGTAAGTTTTAAGCCGTTGGACGTAAAAGGCTAATTTTTTTTTAAAATAAAAGAGCATTTTATTGGCAATTTAATTTATATGTATTTAAATGCATTCCTAATTGTAAAACCATGTAAAAAATCAAAATTTGTTTTTAAACCTACAGTACGAGAAAAAGTATCTCTGAAATTAAAAAAAAAAATAAAATTGTTTTTGTTCAGATGTTTTTTACATGAACAAAACAATTTGGGATGGGATGGCATTGGGATCATGATCACAGGGTCATGCACCAAATGTGTATAGGCTAATGTGTCAGTTTTTACCACTGCCTCCTAGATGTTCGTCGTGGCTCCTCGTTCCCTGCCTGTCCATGCGCACAGTGTTTATTGTTGTCCAAAGCGCTAGTTACCGTCCCCAAGAGCTTTCTTTTGTTTTCGTTGTTTACATACGATCTGCATACGATTAAAATGTCATAATGCCAGAGTTGAGCTGTGTTTTTCTTCATAATAGGCAATGGTGCGTGCAAGAAATTTTAAGATACCGGGATGCCATTATCTAAAACAAGTAGGCCTTTCTTTGCAGAACTACAGGGAAATAAGGAAATTGTGCCACCCAGGCCCGGTGGCAATAAGGGGGGCCCCAGACTCCCCCTTATCACGCGCCACTGCTTGATGGAAAGTAATATTGCTTAGCTCGTGGCCTAGTCAAGACTAGGGTCCGAGTAGGCCACCTAAGCCTATTGATTTTTTGGATAAGCGTAGCGAGCGAAGCGAAGATTCCATTTCACTACACTGGAGAAAAAAATCCGGAATGTTTTTTTTTTTTTTCTGTATTTTTGGCTGTTTGTTAACACGATTCCGGCTAAACCGATACTCCAATTGCGATGAAATTTTATGGAGGCCTTCGAAATCTCTGAACTTAGAACTGCCACGTTTTTGAGCGCAATCGAAAAATTATTTCCCATGAAAATCGCAATTTAACGATTTTTTTCGATTTTTAAAAAATTTCTTCGACTTATAACATCCACATGCTTAATCTGATTTTAATGATTTTTTTACAGAACCTTAATTTTATGAATTTAGATATTCGTGTGAAATTTGAGCACAATCGAAAAATTATTTCTCATGAAAATCGAAATTTTACGGGTTTTTTCTTTTTTTAAACAATTCTTTGACTTATAACACCTACATGCTTTATCCTATTGTAATGATTTTTCACAGAACCTTAATTTTATGAATTAATATATTCGTGTAAAATTTGAGCGCAATCGAATAATTATTTCTTATGAAAATCGCAATTTTACGATTTTTTTCTTTTTTAAAAATTACGATTAATAAAAAAAATAAAGTTAATTTTTAATTTAATTTAATTTAATTAAAAACAATTTTCGACTTTGATATAATTTTTTCACAAAACAACAGAAAATCCGCATAACACATGGCAGGTCAATGCACCAATTACGCTCATCTAACAACGCGGCGGGACTTAAGACTCCGTATCATGGATGGTAGAATTCCTTTCCTTCGTATTATCGGTAAAGTTGCTAGCAGCTCTACCGACTAGTAGGCGGGTTTGCAGTTGTCAATCATGCAGCATCTTACAAAGGGAACTGGCGCCAGCGAATATGTTGAGTTTACCTGCCCGCTCCGACTCAGAGGGATCGTGGTTTTGAATGGATTAGGGTTACAATAGGTTTGCGTACACATAAAAATAAGTATATTGAATATTTTAATCTCGATTTGTATGTTATTTATTTATTCGTTTACAATCTGAATTGCATATTTGAAGCAATATTCAAATTGTGTTTAAAATGATACCTCTTGGCAGTAGGCCTTCCCTGTTTCATGAACAAATACACACGTAAAAGTATAATAATAGGTCCATCCGTCCATTCTGTTTAAAATTTATTTGTTTAGAACTAAAACGAGATTATCACTCAGATCAATATTCATTCAACACCAAAGTAAACATTGCGATAGTAATCGGCAGTCCGCATTGCTTGGTTAGAATCAGGTTAATATCCCGAGATAATAAGAACTGTGTATCTTGAGTAACTTTCCATCACCACACATGGTTAAAAAACCTATATAATGTATTGTTAATGTGTCATAAATAATAAAATTAAATACGTTTAAAAAACATAGAAAATGATTCATGTCCCATCCCCTGAGCGCGTGCATAATATTGTTTACTATTTATATCTATATATGTTGTAAATAATTGATTAAGACAAAATATGTCCTCAATGGGCGTATTCTAATACGTATAATAATCATTCATTCATGAATGTGTTTACTTTTTGATTACATTTTAATGTAGTGCCTTCAAATATACCTATGTGTATAAGAAAAATGGTAGACACGGGGGGGGGGGGGCGGAGAGTGTTCTGTGTGAATGTATTACACACAGATATTATAAGAATGTTTACCATAGTTGCTATCTAGGGCGACGGTCGGTCGCCCGCAGCCAAGCGCACGCGACTGCTAGGCGATGACTAACTCGAGACCCTGTTTACGCCTACCGAGTTGGGGGGTTTTCAGCTATCTGCACACGCCCCCCCGAAAAATTTACAATCTTGAAACTTGATGTGAAACAAACAGCAAAAAGAGGATATTTCCCCAAATACAAAAATTTGTGAAAAAACGGCATCCAAGCTCTCCTTCAAAACTCTTTACTGGCTGTGAATTTTGTGAGATATAGAATTGATTTGAGCCAATCGTTCCTTCTTCCTCCCTAGTTTCGCATGAAAAGAAATAAGATCATTTTGCCAGTTGACAAGCGCCAAGCCAACCATTTTCGTGGTAAACAAAGTAAAAATTTTCAATTCAAAATAATTTTAAAAAATTATTTGGCCATTGACTTTTTAAAGTTCGTATAATAAACCAAATTCAATTTAATTTTTTTATGATTTGAGTTTAAAATTTTTACTTTTTTTCCCACAAAAATTGTTGGCTTGGCACTCATCATTTTAAAATTTTTACTTTTTTTACCACAAAAAGTGTTGGCTTGGCGCTCGTCAACAGGCGAAATGAACTTACTTCTTTTCAATGCGAAACTATGGAGGAAGAATGAAAAGACTGGCTCAAATTCTATATCTCACAACATTCACAGCCAAAGACTTTTGAAGGAGAGCTTGGCTGTCGTTTTTTTTTTTTTTTTTTTACAAATTTTTGTATTTGGGGTTAATTTTTCTTCCGACTAATCTAAACAAACAACACGCAAACAACTCCGTCGGACAACATCCAAGTCAGTGTTCCAGCACTAGTACTTGACGGGCGTACACTTGTTTTGTGAAATTATACAACAAGCACTAACTCGAGCAGCATTGTTTTTTCGAACAATATAGGGGCCCAAAAAAATAATATAATCTCGTATGATCTAAAACTAGATCTTCACGTGACAAGTGCCAAAAGAGAATGAAGACAAATGTTGAGCAGTGGTTAATTTGGGGAGGACGCGAAAATTATATCAAAAATTTATAAATAAAATTAAAGTAATTGGATGAGCGTAGCGAGCGTAGCGAGCGAAGCGAAGATTCCATTTCACTACACTGGAGAAAAAATCCGGAATGTTTTTTTTTTTTCTTTCTTTCTTTTTTTTTTTTGTATTTTTGTGTGTTTTTTAACACGATTCCGGCTAAACCGATACTCCGATTGCAATTAAATTTTATGGAGGCCTTCGAAATCTCTGAACTTAGAACTGCCACGTTTTGAGCGCAATCGGGAAAATTTTTCTTATAAAAAACGCCAATTTTACGATTTTTTTTGATTTTTAAAAAAATTCTTCGACTTATAACACTTACATGCTTTATCCCATTGTAATGATTTTTTAACAGAACCTTAATTTAATGAATTACGATATTCGTGTGAAATTGAGCGTAATCGAAAAATATTTCTCATGAAAATCGAAACTTATAAAAAACGCAATTTTTACGATTTTTTCGATTTTTAAAAAAAATTCTTCGACTTATAACACTTCCATGCTTTATCCGATTGTAATGATTTTTTTAAAAGAACCTTAATTTAATGAATACGATATTCGTGTGAAATTTGAGCGTAATCGAAAAATTTTCTCATGAAAATCGAAATTTTACGGGTTTTTTCTTTTTTTAAAAAAATTCTTTTACATATAACACCTACATGCTTTATCCTATTGTAATGATTTTTTTATAGAACCTTAATTTTATGAATTAATATACTCGTGTAAAATTTGAGCGCAATCGAATAATTATTTCTTATGAAAATTGCAATTTTACAAAAAAATTTCTTTTTTTAAAATTACGTAAAAATTACGATTTTATTAAAAAAATTAAGTTAATTTTTAATTTAATTTAATTTAATTTAAAAAAATCTTCGAACTAAGTAATGATTTTTTCACAGAACAACAGAAAATTCGCATAAAACATGACAGCTCAATGCACCAATTACGCTCATCCAACAACGCGGCGGGACTTAAAATCGTTTTCCTATTTTTTAGTCAATAGAATTACAAGTTGTATCACACTATAGGTATATTTACAAAAAAAAAAAAAAACAATGTTAGATTTGGAAAAATTACTTTATATACCCAATTTTCTTGGGAATGAAGAGTTGGTTCAGTCTATCCAGAGCATTATTGACGAAATTTTGAAAGTCAAAGGAAAATGGCTGAAATTTGGTTGAATGAAAAAGGAAATTGAATAAAAAAGGGAAAAAAGTTTTTGGGTGACGGGACAGGTCAGGAAGGCAATTATATGGAAATTTTGAGTCAATAAAAAAAATTAAAGTTCAGTGCAATACAATTGAGCTATAATTTTTATTGTTTAAACACTCCTTTGTCTCAGTCTCAGCTCCGAGTATCTTCTTTATTTTTCTGTTTTCTTTTTCCCCTTTTTCCCAAATTTCAATATTTGATTCATCTGCATTAATTGGATGAGCGTAGCGAGCGAAGCGAAGATTCCATTTCACTACACTGGAGAAAAAAATCCGGATTTTTTTTTTTTTTTTTTTCTTTCTTTTTTTTTTGTATTTTTGTCTGTCTGTTTAAAACGATTCCCGGGTAAAACCCATACTCCGATTGCGATGAAATTTTATGGAGGCCTTCGAAATCTCTGAACTAAGAACTGCCACGTTTTGAGCGCAATCGAAAAAAATTTTTTCTCATGAAAATCGCAATTTTACGATTTTTTTCGATTTTTAAAAAATTTCTTCGACTTATAAACTCGTACATGCTTTTTTCCGATTGTAATGATTTTTTCACATAACCTTAATTTTATGAATTGATATATTCGTGTGAAATTTGAGCGTAATCAAATAAATTATTTCTCATGAAAAATCGCAATTTTACGATTTTTTAATTTTTTCTGCTTATAACACCTAGGCCCTACATGCTTTATCCGATTATAATGATTTTTTCACAGAACCTTAATTTTAAGAATTAATATATTCGTGTAAAAATTTGTGCGTAATCGAATAATATTTCTTACGAAAATTTCAATATTTTCGATTTTTCCTTTTTAAAAGTACGATTAATTATAAAAAAAAAAAAAAAATTTATTTATTTGATTTAATTTTAAAAAATTTCAACAAAGTTCTGATTTTTTTCACAGACAACAGAAAAATCCACAAACACATGGCAGCTCAATTCACCAATTACGCTCATCCAACACCGCGGCGGGACTTAAGCGTTTTCCTCTTTTTAATTATACATTTTATAACTATTAATATAAATTTGGTATTATTTGTTTGTTTTTGTGTATTTATCCTAATTTCGTGTTCAGAGTTTTTTAGTAGTCCTACCAGCCCGTTGTTGTTCATTCCTGTTTGGTTCCCAAACGAAAAAACCATGGCCAACGCAAAACGATTATTCCTCCACTATTACAATTAGATGTAAGCTCATCTGACACAAGTTTTATCTTTACAAATCCTCAAAATACTGAGAACCTTGTGACTGGTTTCCTAGACGAGGGGCCCCTTCATTTTCTCACAAAGCGTCTTTGAAAGGACGACGGCCAGACGGGTCATTTCCAATAGATGCTGGACTTGGGGAAAGACCCAAAAAAAACGTTCAACGTTTCACGAAGTTTAGGAGGTTCCGCTGCTAGATATAGCACATTTACTCAAACCTTTGTCCAAATTTTTTTTGAGTTTACTATAACTTTTATTCTCCGAGATAGAGGACGATTGGGAAATGTTGTTTTTCAAAAAACTTAAACCTTTTCGTCAAGTCAGATGATTCTATCTTCTTTTAGTTTCCGAAGATAATGAAGCATTAGTTTGTGCTTTGTTTTTACATTATCTATTTGATCTAAAATAAAATGTGATTTGCGAAAAGGTTTAAGTTAAAGTCCAACTTGAACAATGCAACTCCCCGATTCCTATTGTGAATGGTTTTCTTTAAAAAATGTGGTCAAAGTTTGGCATTTTTCCTGTTCTAAATGGCTCCGTGATACGAGCTCAGGGGTTAGCGTTTTCCTAGTAATATTGATTTTATGAATATGGAGGAATGAGGCCCTTATATATAAAATTAACATGCCTTTTATTTATCCCTTGACTGATATTAGCAACAACAAAGTTTCAATAGTGCAATAGGCCTAGTCTTCTTTTTGTTTAAATTACCATCATATAAAGACTAAACCAATTTGTAAGGGTAGCCTAGGCCTACATTACTATTCTGCAAACCATGATAAGTTATGTACTTATGCCATACACAATACGATCTAAAACATTCAATTTAGTTTGGAATTCAACAGCGTAAAAATATATGGGAGAAATGACATTTAATGTGATGACAACATCAAAAACAAAGAATAGCCTCTTGGGGACGGTAACTAGCGCTTTGGACAAACACAATTAACCACTCATAAGACACGTTTCGCAGGACAGGCAGGAACCGGGAGCCACGACGAACATCTAGAGGAAGTGGGTTTTTACCTTTCCATTTTATATTATTTATTTTCAAGAAATTAAAGTGCGGCGAAATTTGAATTGCCTACCAATGGAAAGTAGAAAACTGACAATTTTACACATATTGGTGCATGACCCACTGTATAATCATGATCCCATGCCATGACCATCCCAAATTTTGTTGCAACATGTAAAAAACATCTAAACAAAACACGTTTTTTTTTTAATTTCGGAGATTACTTTTTCTCGTAGGGGTAGGCTTAGGTTTTAAAAAAAAAAACAAATTTCGATTTTTTAAACATGGTTTTCCACAATTAGGAATGCATTCAAATACATATAAATTAAATTGCCATAAAAGCTCTTTAATTTAAAAAAAAAAATTATCCTTTATTATTTCCAAACGGTTCAGACTTACAAATTCAGGTACGCCCGCTCGGGCGGTCGCTAAATTGAAGTTTTTGAGCGGGGCGTTCTACTCGAAAACTAAGCGCTCAGAAATACAAATTTTCCACGATCAATAGGGACAATGTGTAGTAATGAGTAAAATTTGCAAGTTTCATCATCAAAATCGGAGATGGTCAATGGAAAATGGCCGGGTTGATTTTGACATGGAATTACCCTAAATAGTATCCTCATTATTATAGCTATTTTTGCATTTTGACATGCATAATAGCTAGCTAGATTCCCAAAAAACATTTTAGGTTAGCCTTAAATGGAGGTTTAGACAAACGAAAGGCTAGAGGAGCCGTTTACGGTTTTTTTTTGTTTTTTTTCGACTACAACTGAAAAACTGTTAAAAACTGTAACCATTGTTATTTGTTGTTAGTTACCAATATAAATGAGGTACTTATGCCTGTAAACCCGGTTTTTCCGAGAAAAAATGCATAAAAAAATGCATAAATATTTTCCGAGCTTTTTCACAGTATGTTGTAGAATTGCTAGTCCCCTAATTCTTTTCACTACGCGCATTACGATCTTGTTCCACTGTACTAATGTTTTTTTTTCGTCTTTTTACCTGTGTAAATTGTGGCTGTCACTGTAACGTACTGTACGTATGACCGCCATAACATAACTGGTTTGGAAAGCGCTAATCATCCTTCCGCTACGTCTCTTCCGCTGCGTACACGAGCGTAAGAGAGTATAGTATTTTTGTTTAAAATTAGCGACGTTAACAAACGGTTAAAAAAGGTATTTTTGTTTTAATTACGACGTTAAAGGTTAAAAAAGGTATTTTTGTTTAAAATAGCGTTTAAAATAGCGACGTTAAGGGTTAAAAATTGGTATTTTTAGGAAATTGTGGCTGTCACTGTATGTTCATGCTTATGCTATACCGCCATGTTTGGTTATGTTTCTCCTACCTGGGTGCTGCGCAACGTTTCTACCTGTGGCGATATCAAGTCTTTACTACCATAACAAAATACCTTGTTTTATACCTTTAAGTCCGCGATTTGAAACAAAAAAATCTTTTTACGCTGCGTACCACGGTAGATACCGTGCTCAGAAGGAGAATCACTGGGAAGCTTTCCAAATCAACATGGGCGGATGTAGTATGTGGACGCACATACGGCTCATTTCCACTAGTGAAAGATGAAAAACCTTGTTTTACAAAAATTAAAACCATAAATGCGGTACCATGAAAAAATGAAAGATTAAGAACATTTAAGAACATTAATTACACACACGTGGAATATGGTTAAGTATGGTAGTCCAATTTTTTTTCATCTTTTTTCTCGGAAAAACCGTTAACAGGCATAATTACATAATTGAAATTGAAATTGAAAAGTTACCCAGGTAGGCCCTAGTCCCTATTTATAGAAGTGAGGTTATGGTTGCAACATTAACCTACTTTAGGCAAAAGGTGGGGTGTGGGGTAGGGCAGATTCAAAAGTTAGTTTGGGTGAAGTATGTTTATGTTAGGCGCCAGTAAAACGCCGGCGCAAACCCTCACTGATCCGGCTTTAATATTTCATCAAATTCAAGTTCATAAACTAATAGCCTAGGCCTAGGCGCCTAGAGCTTTTTCCAAAATCAATACAACTAGAATCCTTACTTATTTACATTATACGCCTAATACTATGAAATAGGAATTACCTGCCGTAATGGAGATCGGTGAATTACCTTATATAACGGGAACACTACTTAGCGTGCTGTTTTGGTTTCTGGCGTAGGCTAGGGCCAATTCCGCGTGTCGTCGTCCATGTCCTCTGCATTGGTGGGGGAACTGTGGCCCGGGTGGGACCAAACGCAGTTATTATTACAGACATTCGGATTCGCAAGATGATCGGGGTGTATAAATGATAAAGCAACAAACCCCGTAAAATAATTATAATTAGCCCTACACTGGAGTTTTAACAAGAGGAAGTAAATTATAAAACTATCACAATTTGTTTGTACCGAGCACGAAACGCAACACGATTTGTATTTTTTATTACTAATAGAAACAGATAAATAGGGGTTTGTTGTGCTTCCTCTCCCAGCACTGTTATTGGGACCTTCTTGCGTCAAGGACTTTGAAAGCAGCGGCAAACTTGAAACAGGATCTTTTTATAATCACGTCCATGAAACAGACTACGGAATGTCAACAAACAAAAGGTATTTCAAACTTGTGAGGGGCTTATAGCCCACCCTACCCCCCCCCCCCACCCCCAGACCTACGCCACTTAAAACCCTTAGGGCATCGCCCTAATCTGAAATACACATTTTAACCCCTGTTAACCCTGCACAACGTAGCTATAATGAAATTGTCCCTGGGAAATTTTCCAGGTTCTTGATTCTAATATGGGAAACTACTTTGCCTCATATTCAAAATCAAAATAATTTAATATTATTATGGAGAAAACTTATTTTTAGTACTGTTATTAGCATTTTGTAGCTATCTATACAATATCATAAAACTATTTCTCGATTTCGTTGGTCGGGAAACACTCCCGTAGGTGTAATTGTTATCCCCCCAAAATACAAAAATTTGTAAAAAAAAAACGGCAGCCAAGCTCTTCTTCCAAAGTCTTTCGGTGCTGTGTAATGCTGTGAGATGTAGAAGTTGGCCAAGCATTTCATTCTTTCTCCTAGTTTCGCATTCGAAAAGAAGTAAGATCAATTCGCTGTTGACGAGAGCCAAGCTAACCAATATTTTCGTGTAAAAAAAGTTAAAATGTGTGTAAAACTGAAAAATCACATAAAAAAATACTTGGCTATTGACTTTTTAGAGTCTTGCTATAATACGTTTGTCTCCTCGCAGGGATATTATGTTCATAGTATTATGTACCACCATGCCAAATTTCATGCTGATAAATTCATTCGGTACCTTTATGGTGAATGCTATGGAACAGGAAAAAACGATCACATATAAACTATCAGGGAGGGGGTTGAAAAATGTGGTTAGGAAATTGAGACCTTGTGCCCCTATTATGCGATAAAACACATTAAAAATATTAATGTAATAACCACCTAATTTAAATATATAACTCCATTTTAGATTAGTGCTAGAATTATTCCCAATTAAGGGGTGTTGAGGTGGAAATATCGCTGCCTCTCGCGGATATTTTTCATATCATTATGTACAATAATGACCAAATTTCATGATTATAACTCATTAGGTGCTTCGTGGTGTTGAATGCTGGAAAAATCATAGAAAAAATAATATCACAACTATTAGGGATGGGGTTGGACAAAATTTGGTTTATATAATGAAACTATGTCCGAGTGGCGTTAAAACACAATTACAACATAATTTTAAATAACTAATTTAAAATTAAACTTAATATTTCTAGCGTTAGAGCTATGGACTTATAGCCAATGTTAGTGATTAATTAGGGTGTTGGGGTGAATACGCAAGAGCCTCACTCAGCGAATGATTTTTTCATATAGTATGGCATAGCCTCATGTCAAATTTCATGCTGTATAACTCATGGGTGCCTTCCATGGTGAAGTTGGAAATCAAGGTAAACAAATAATAAACTATTAGGAGGGGGTTGAAAACATGTTTGACCAAAGGAATGAGGATAGGCCGATTGGCGTTAAAGCCACATTAAAACATAATTTAATAACATGGAATAAAAAATTCAATTTTGGTTTAGAGTTATCAATTATTCCAAATTTTTAGGGGATGATTTAGGGAGGTGTTGGGGGTGACAATTTATCGCTGCCTATCTCGGCGAATGATTTTGTATTTAGTATGTCAACCATCATGTCAAAATTAGCTATGCTGTCAACTCATTAGGGCTCTTCGGGGAATGTGGAAATCAAGGTAAAACATAATATAAACACACATAGGGATGGGGGTTGACACAAATGTGGTTTATAAATGAGATAGACCGATTGGGTTAAAATTACATAAGGAACATAATTTAATAACTAATTTGACTAAAAATCAATTTTCGGTTAGAAGCTATGAATTATACTTCAATTTTAGGGGCTGATTAGGGGGTGGGACAGGGGTGGAATTATTTGTCTTGTCTCTCGTCAGGAAGTTTGTGAGTCTGAGGTACATCTAAGTGGCGCGTTCAAGTTTCATAGTCTAAGCTGTACCGTTTTCTCTTAGCTTTATTCCTCTCGGCAGAATCCATAACCCCCCCCCCCCAACAACCAAGCAACCAATCAGCCGGACGATTATCGTGTCGATATTACGCACTTTTTTAACACACAGAATAGGCCTATCGGGACGGCTGATTTTTTTTTGGTATGTTCAGACACATATCAGGTCATTATACCGAGTTTCAAGATGTAAATCTTCGGGACACGGCGTGTGCAGATGAGCTTGAAAACCCCCAAACTCGCGATAGCTGGAAACAGGGTCGAGTTAGTTACATCGCCTTCTAGCATCGAGTGCGCTTGGCTGCGTATGCGAACTGACTGTCGCCCTAGGATTATTTACTACAATTCAGAAATTAAAAAAGTTTGAATGTGGGAGACCCGTGGTTCGAATCCGGGGGTCGGATTTTAATTCTGATTTGTAGTAAATAATATATAAAAAGCTATTTATAAAACAATCTACAACTTTGAAACACAATTTTATCCAGCGCGTGATGATGAGCTTCTTTATAAATTTCTAGTCCATGATGTGATTTTCTACGGGTTAGTATAAGTGGGATTCTCATTACTTTTTCAAGTTCCAATACAGAAATTTATATTTTTGTTAAATTAAAATAGTTTCGCATTCAGTAGTAGTGCCAAAGATTAGTCATCTTGGTGATATCAAAGATTCAGTCACATCATCAACACACTTTAGGGAATTATCACGAACATTTATTTTTTTTTTCGGGATTCAATTTATTCGCACGCTGAACTCGAGCTGCTTAAATTGGCCTACTTGCGGCCGTTGCATAGTTCCACAGCTGCGCTTGGCTGCTGTGAGAGATAGCTGCGCCATCAAACACAGCTGTTTTGCTGGCATCACCATGTCAAAAAATGGTTGGCTGTTTTGTCTTTTCTTTTGTTTATTATTCTTGAATCCAAGCTGACTTGCCGGGTAAGTCTTCTGAGAGTAATGTATTTAAACTTCTAGAAACCATGACATAGGCTAGTTATTTTCTAACGTGGCCTGGGCTCGTGTTTATTATTAAATAGACATCTTTATGGTGTAAGGCTAGGCTAGCTAGGGCTTCCAAACCTAACCTAGGCCCTAGGCCTAGGGCCTAGGCCTATGGCTTTGTCCTGCCAAGCTATTTCGTAACCTAGACCTAGGGCCTAGGCCTAGGCCTACACAAACGGATTGTCTATTCGCACCCCTGAGGTGCGCCGAGGAGGTTTTATGCTATTTTCACCCATGTTAATAGGGCAGGGCCTATTCTATTTGCACCGATTTTATTTATTTATTTATGTATTTATTTATTTCAAGCATACCCTTTTTTTTCTTCAAAAACCATAAAGTCTGCATAGATACGGGGGCACTCTTGTTCGCTAAGCGGGTACAACTTTCAACACACTTTTTTCCCAATAAAATAAAAAAAAATTGGGAAAAACAACCTTCAAATTAGAAATAAGTTACATAAGTAAGTATAGTGAGTAATTAATAGTAAAACCACTCTCGTAATTACCGATTAATGTCAAATAATTTACATTATTGAACATGGAACGTCGTCTCACTCTGATCAACGTGCATTTGGATTTGGTGGTATTGTCATTTACTTAGTAGGTGTAAGGCCTACCAACCTTTTTGCGATTGTGGTTATGTTAAAGTAAACAATTAAATAGTCGAATAGCACGGGGGTCAGGGGCGGAGCCCCCCCGGCGGGGGCGGTGGGGCTGGGGGGGGGGGGGGGTGGGCCCCCCCCAGAACAGAATGAGGTACCCAACAAACAAACACGAAGGGACCGCAGGGACAACGTAGTTTGTGTGTTTTGGTTGGTTACGGTGGAGAATGGAGAGACTTTGCCAAAATGGCCGCCGTGATTCAACTAATAACAGGCAAGTTAGTCTGTGGTAAATTGTGTCACCTAATGTAATTGTTAATTTTGCAAAGTGGGTTAAAATAAATTGGTAATATTGAATTTTACACATTTATTTCTAATTTGTAGTTAATTTCCATTGATTTATTGGGGTGAAAGTGTGGTTGAAAGTTTGGACCGCCTTCTCCGGACTAAGAGTTCCAGACGGGTAATGTAATGTCAACAGCGTACAATAAAAAAGAGTTAAGTAAAACCACAACAAACATTCAACTATTTAAATAAACATCATTAAAAAAACACAAAACAACATCCTCTTCTTGGCTGTCCTAGTACTAAAAAACTATTCAACTAGAGTTGCTTATCAAGTAGGCACTCCACACACTGAATAGCCTTTTGAAGCAAGTCAACTTCCACTGCTCAATTGAACTTCTTGTTATCGTCAATGTTCTTGATTTGACTAGGCAGATTGTTATACAGTTTCCGGACCATTTGATTGGACCCCAAGGATGTTGTTTGAGACGATGGCGCTCCACAGATATGCGGCCAGCGGTCTTTTTTTGTAGGTAGCCAGAATTTGACACACCTCCCGAAGATTGCCGAGTTCCCTTAACAAATTTGCACACTTCCAAAATATTAGACGGACAAGGCAGGGCTAAGAGACTTTTTAAGTTCCAAGAATACTGCCTACAGGACATTCTGGGACCTATCGAGATCATTATTCTTAAAGATTTCTTTTGTGCCTCTAAAAATTGAATGATTTGCTAGCGCTACCCCAAAAAATCACTCCATAGCTTAGTATAGATGCGACATAGCAAAAATACACTATGCCAATGCCTGATACGCACGCATGGCCAGGAATCGCATAGCAAAAGTCGCCGAGACAATTTAACCAAAAGACCATCTATGGAGGAAACCCAATTAAGGTGTTGGTCAAGGGTTAGCCCCAGCATTGAGGCAGAGGAGTACCACACTCCTATCAGAAGGCAAATGAGCTTCTTTCCCTATGAGGAGCAAATAGTAGAACTGCGTTTTATCTTGATTTAATTTAAGGTGTTAGGGTAAACCACAGACCAACATCTACAGTTGTTGCTGAAAAGTTCATGCTCTAGTCCTCAAAACTATTGGCTGTATAGTCCCATGGAATCATCCAGCCAAATTGAACAATGCGGGCAGGCTTTTCCGAAACGCAACTTGACCAAGTCATTGAACAGAAGCGAGAAGCAACCATGGGGCTCAAATCGCAGCCTAGGGACCCCTTTCATACCGGTTCCAAGAAGACACACCCCTTGCATAGGTGAACTCGTTGTTTCCGCCGGTAGATACGACCCATCCAAGAGCCTGCTACTCCCGAAATGCCATAGTGGTCCAGCTTGGCAAGGAGATATGTCAATGGCCACAGTGTGAAATGCCTTCGACAAATCGCCACATGATAAAGGCCGATTTTGTGCTTGTTTTCCAAAGCTTCCGTTCATTCTCTCAGTAAACTGATGGATTGCAGTCATCGTAGAAAAGCCCGTACGAAAGCCGTCTTGACTATTCTCCATGATGCATGGGTGTTTATATGATCAATTATTTTATATTTAATACAATTTTCTCAGGAATCTTTGAAACAAAGGCCAGCAACAAGATGGGGATAGTTTGAAAACACATTTGTTGTCACTTTTTTTGCTTAGAGCGGTTTGATGATCGCCCATATTTCAGCCTCTAGGAAACACACCCGTTCTAGGCCTAACATGGAGAAACTGGAAATGTGGGAGAGGGGAGCTGCAATCGCCACCGAATGCATTTTTAATTAGAGTCCCATCGGTATTTCATCCAGCCTGAGGAGCATTTTGCCCCACCTTTGAGTAAAGCTTGACGACATTGATTATGTCCATCTCAGTAATTCAGAGAGATCTAATGTGTCAAAACTTTATCGGTACCATAGAGCGCAGTTTAGTCTATTGAAAACTCCCACACGCTTTGGGTTTGTATCGCTTTACACCCTACAGTTATAAAAACGTTATTAAATTTAGCTAGACCCTGCATTCTGATACGTTTACAAGACTATCATTTTCATCAACGAGATAGTGGTTTACCCCTGTATTTCGTTTCCCTGTGAGATGGTTCCACAAATTCCAGGTAGCCCCCGATTTGTGCTGGCCTTCAATTTGTTGAGAGGCAAATGTTTCTTAGCCCTTCTTATGTCGTTTCAAATCCACTTTGATACTCTCGTGATGTAGCGCGTTGAGTTCAGGAGTCGTTCCTCGATTTGATATACGTGCTGAGAGTCTTCTTCCATACTGCAAGATCCTTAAATGCTGAGTTATCCAACCTGTTGTTTAGACCTATCTTAATCACTGCTTGCTTTGGTAAAGTGCTTGTCGACAGGAGCAACATGCATTACTCTGTAGAAAAGAATTGTACTTAGCGTCACTGTGCAATTAAGATACACTGTCCCCCTCCATCTGTCTGTCGATGTGAAATGAACACCTGAAGGTGCTTTCAAGAATGTTTTATGCTATTTTTGTACCAAGTTTGCCGCATGCACTGGGATCCACAGCCCACACAAAGACGAAGCATAGCGTGTAGGCCATTCGAGCTTCGAAGAGATTTGGGACTATCACGGTGAGGATATAGATGGATAGATCAATAGATTTATTTGACATAAATGTCAGATCCACTCCGATATGTAACCATTGTTGGGAGTATATACATGTTCATGACTGTCATTAGCATTACATGAAAGAAATATATACAAAATGATCTTCATCAACCCAAACCAAACATAAGTACCAAATATGTTATGGACTTGAACATTAAAATATAAAAATACAAACAATGTTGATATTGATTATTGTCTTTCAAGTCTTAGACATTATCCATCGGTGACCATTCTATTACACACTCAATTCTTAAACACCACCATAAGGCCCGTTCCACCAAGTCTTAATACTCGAGTTTAATTTTGTTAAACCTGTTAGCTTGAAAATGATGGTTTATCACCAGAACCTAAACTCGAGTTTAAACCGAGCTACAAACTAAACCCTACCTGGAGTGCGGTTTAACAACCATAAAATGGACTCACCGCCAGGACGACATATTCGATCCACATATAAACAAGCTGTGATTTTTGACTAGTGACGACTGTGCACATCGGTTTTATTTACGTATTTCATACCTGTTAATACGGGTTATGACTGTTCAACAACTTGTAACAGCCAAGATTTTCTCACTCTCCGAGTAGTTAGTCACGCGAAGCAGTATTTCATTTTCATAGGTTATGTGTCGCTTTGTGTCCGTCACTGTTTTGTTCAACATGCGACCGTGGAGACAATAATCACACGTGATATTTGAAGACAATCACAAACCATCCTTACAAAATAAAACTCCGCTTAGCTAAACGAGGGGATGAAGAAAATGTGGTGGAATGGTCATGGTTTAAACTGAAGTTTAAAGATAAGCGGAGCCTTATTTAAACTCGAGTTTAGCATTCCATTTGGTGGAAACGGGCCTAAATTGACAAGAGAAAATAGAAACAGATCTACCACTAAATATCACATGTTTAAATTCAACACTACAATACCTATGACAGCAAAACAATCACAACTCTCTTTCAACCTTGGTTTCAACGTCGTGGATAGTCCCAATCTCTTTGGTATTAGTGTCAAATTATGTATGTGCCTTAAACATAAAGTATAATACAAGTAAACCAATCTGATATGATATTGTTTCCAGTATTGTGGACATTATCCGTACTGTGACATTTATTATTAGGCCTACATCGCATTCTTAAAAACACACCATTAAATGTAGACACGTAAAAGTAGAAACAGTCTGTACATATCAAAACTTTTTAAAATTGCAACACTACACAATAGACAGCACAAAACAATCCAACACTCCTTTTGATGAAACTACTTAGGGTTCAATACAGTTTGTAGTCCCCAACCTTTTTTATTCCGTGTCCAAATTATGATGACTTAACATGAAATGCTTACAACAAGTCAACCAATACTGTATTTGATCATGTCTTTTCAGTCTTGTGACATTATTCCGACTGTGACCATTCTACATACTACAATCCTATCTTAAAACACCCATTAAAAATATGGACAAGTAAAAAGGAGAAATACATATCAGTATTTTAAAATTCAACATAAAATATGACAGAGCAATAAACCAGATCCAACACGCATTTTAACCTTGGTTTCAATACACTTTTACACTATTTAATTGTCCAATCTTCAGTGTATTGTTGTTGGTGAAGAGTAATATTAAGCAAATATCCAACAGACTAAAAAACAGTTTAAACATTTCCAGAGAATTATTGATCTGGAATAATGTTGATTTAAAAAACACATGAACTTTGTTGCGTCCCGTCCGCATCCCATGCAAATCATTTTGTTTAAAACCCATCAAGTTATTTTTCTACTAATTATCATCATAATTTTCAGCTTTAGGGTGTCTGAACAGTTAGAAAAAGTCATATTTGTTACATATGTTTAGGATATTTGTCACACTTTAATGAATATTATAGTTTCTAATGTCCGTCCGCAACCTGCCAGTTCAGGCGAGAATGGCCCAACAATGTTGTTGCAATGAGGCCTAGGAGGTTGCAGCGCGTCGTAACAAATGCACTTTTTTAGTAGGGGCCTAGTATTACGAGTAATGGAAATAGGATAACTCGAAAGTAGGCCTACATGTTGTAGGATAAAATATTCTGCTTGTCACAAACTGAGCTATAAATGCACAATTTGACATTATGTACTAGTCAAATAACCTCCTTAGCTATACATATTTATCATCTAGAGTAGGATCAATAACCAACTTTGACAACAAATGTAGGCCCTACATTTTTTGCAACTTTCGACATTTTTCTTTTTTCAAAAGTTGCAAAAAAACATAGGTACAGTTGTGTCAAAAAAGTCTAGCATGGGGTAAGCGTAGGCTGCTATGCCACTACCCTGGACATTTCACTTATGGTACCTACTCTCCTGCCCCTCGGCTAGCTCAACGTCGGCTTGGAGAGTACACGATATGAGGTGATTGAAAATTGATGAATTAAAATAAAATTATGTTGTACTATAAGGTAATTAAACTTAGGTGAATGTTGTAGAGCGATAAGGTGATATAAGATTTATACTATTGTTATAGCGAGAGTTTACTTAAAACCAAAGAAAAACAAGAAAAAACATTAGTTCAACAATGAAATACATACAGTTATAAAAACAAGGCAGGCTACCAAAATCTGTAATCCCTATATGAGCCATATAAGAAATTCAAATTAACAATACTGTTGTGGGTGGGCAAGCGTAGATGTAGATCGTTGATGAAGACGGGTGATGCTAGGATTCCGAGCGCGTATCCAGAAGTATTCGGTGGTGTGTGGTCGGCGCGCCATACAGATGTCAGAAGATCGTATCGTAAGGGATTGTCAAAATTTAGGTTCGAATGGGCTTGCGATAATTTTATGGAATGATTTGTCTTGAGTGCGGTGTTGGTTTATCGGATTTATTTTGATAACTTTTAGTGTGAGGTGGGAATATGATGGGTCAAAGTTGACCATCATATAAAATGTACTGATGGTTGTGATGAACATGATGATTGTATCTGTAGAATTTAAATTATATGAAGTATTTGGGAACGCACAAATTTACTTCTGTGCGTGAAATGGAATTGTTTCTAGTGGTGCTCGTTGAAGCCGGAATAATATTGTGAAGATTGAGTTTGATTGTATTGAGTTGATCAGCGCTTTTATCTCCATTGCCATATATTAATTAAATTAAATCCAGGCGTGAAGATTGGAAATGTTCTAGTGTTGTCCAGATTGAAGCCGGAACAGACAATTATCGAAGTTAAGTCGTGATGATTGAGTGATCAGCGCTTTATCTCATTGCGTATATTTAATAAAATTCACACTCTCTCTCTAGCCACCGTCACTTATTAATCATAGCATGTAGAATTTTTAGACATTACAACAGCACTAGTTATACAAGAATGTTCCACCATAACACAAGTACCAACACACACCACAGTTCGAGCGAACCTGATTCAAGTTCGTCCGCCTAATATCTCTGCTAGAAGTGTCCAAGGTCTGTCGAAGCCTTTCATCCTTCTCCAAGATAGCATACTAGCCAATCAGAGTATGTTTCAAAATTACGTCATCAAAAATAACCCAATTCGCAATACTATAGGGTGTTTTAGGAAGTGCCCAATTGGCCTGAGCTCCCTTGCAAGCTGACACTTTAAATAGTTATACGTATCTGTTTTAATGAAATTTATAGGCATATTTGAGGAAACCCAATATAGAATAAACATTTTAACATTTAAAGCTCGCCGGGAAGAAGGATCGAACTGATATTTTTTATATTTAAAAATAGACAAAGGTCCAGATCAAGCATGCACGTATGAAAGGATCTAAATAAAAAACACCCTTAAGGCTGTTCAGACGCTGGGTGATAAGTCACCAAAAAAATAATATTTCGTTGTATGTTATGTTGTGTATATGGTGACATAAAAGTCCAAATTTTGATTTTTGAAATTAACCATTGCAGGCGTCCGTAGTTTTAAAGACTCATTATATCATCAGCTTGCGATAGAAAAACTACTGGTTCAAACCCTGACACAATTTGGTGTGCTTTAGCGTGAAAGTTCCTGATTGACTTTGAAAAAGAACCGATTGTTAATTTTACAATAGATACTAAACTGTGAATTTTCTCGCGTACGCTACGTTTGTCCCTGTAATTTTTTGGCAGATTTTAAATTCTGCATTTCTACACAAAGCCATATTTCTAAATAAGTACTTACTTTCAAAGCATAGTGGCCGAAAACTGCACTTTCCAACGAGCTGCTATCGCACTATAAAATCGGTTGAGAACTTTTCAAGCGCAATTGATATTTCGCAGTGTATTGCAAAAGCTCCCGTTTTGATCACGAAATTTTCCTTCGGCGAGCTCGGAACACGGCAGACCAGTGCTGCTCCTCGCTACTCGAGCGGAGCGGAGCTCAATTGTATACAACCTCTTGCACAGTAAAAACAAAACACAAACGCTGGGACAGCACTGCCGTTCCGCCCAAGCAAGGAATTCTCGACTGTAGTAGGTCAATTGCCTGTGAAGTACGCCACAGTCGCAGGATTGCCGTGCTTCGGATTTTCTGTGATGCAGTCAATTCGCATTTGAAAACGTGTATGAAGTAGTAACGTTGGTTAATATTTTATTGAATGAAAGATATGTCCGAAAATAAAACGAAACTCTTGGGGTAATACGGAACGTTCTCGTCACAACACTATATTGATGACACCAAATGATCTCCTTATTTGAAACAAGTGAGCATTGTCGATGGAAAGTGGTACTTTGGACAATTGGATAGACACAGTCATGCACCCCTCTTTTCCCAAGTTACAAGCAACCACTCGTGCAATATATATTTACTATACTAGCGGTTGTAAGTTGACACAAATCAAAACACTTTATCAATGGTGGGCGGAGGATTTTGATACATCATGCCCTGTATTTGAATCAGTGGCGGCTTGAACCCCTGAAAAACCGCGGGGCCCAACTTAATAGTATTACACCCAACACGCATAGCGCCGCAGGAATGTTTGGCAGAGGGGGAAAAGTACAACTTGTACTTTCGTGGCAAAACACGTGGGGGTTTGGGGGCTCACCCCAAAACAATGATAGGCCGCAGGCAAAAATTTTGAAAATCAGGTTGTAGAATGCCTTTGGTGGGTTTTAGAAAAAAGTAGGGGCTGAAAAAACAGTACAAAATTATGCAATTTTGTGCAGCACACACGCCGATACTCAAAACTAGAAAACCACCAAAGGAACCTCACAAATATACCCCCCTTCATTTTTTTTTTCCTTTAGTCAAAAGCTACAGATTCCCAACATGAGATAAATGGGCGGGTATAGCTTTTTGTCCACTGAGATAATCTGACTTTACCCCTACTCACATCTCGCTTTTGCAATCCATATTGTGACGGTCAAAACTTGCATAATCATGGAGTTGGTATTCTTTTTAAAACACAGACGAAACTATTGCAGGTCAAAGACACATAAAGCTACTATCTCGCCCAGAAAGTATGGCAACCATATCAATTTAACAAAAGGTTCATCAATAAAGAACGACTGTACAAGTTTAATAATCAATTCACACATAGAAATGAGGGCAAATTAGCACTTACATGCCTTGCTCGGGGCCAGGGGGCACCCCGTTCTGCGGGCGCCAGCGACCCAATTTGGTGTCCTAAAACACGTTGTCAGGAGAGCCCTGGATACGCTATGTAGCAAAACATAAACAGACCATCGGCAAGGCGTCGACAAGAATCTTGGACGGGACGGGCAAAATAAAACTCAATAGCCGCCGCAGGCGGAAAAATGTTTAAGTCATGTTTTTAGAGTGCATTTGCGGTGCCGTTTTTAGAACAGAAAAAAAGTAGTGGCTAAATGCAACATCAAAATAATGTGTTTTGTGCTCAGTGTCGAATTGACATTTACCAGGATGTTTAGGGCGACGCCTTGGTGTGTACCCTTCTTAATGGTATAATGTTAATTTATATAAAAATGGAACGAATATTCTAATTCACACTGACATTTATTTATTTCATCGGAGATAGCAATAGTTGGAATGTCCTGATTATTTACTATAATTAGTAGGCGCCTTACAATATGTTATTTATATTTTAGGGGTGTTGTAATTTCTTTTTTTAAGGTATTTCTTAAAAAATTAATTGTCTTACCACAGCGCTAACACATCAGTGTATTACATTTTTTCCGTGGTACTACGCAAGTATATAGGTTCATACATAAAACATTGGTATGGTTTTTCTTGTATTAATTCCACAAATACAGTGACACCACGTTCTTTTCGTTTATTTAGTCGTGTTTTTTACTTTATTCTCTTCTCATATTGTTTTTCTCAATAATAAACTTTCTTGCCCTCCCCCCCCCCAGCTAACAACATGGAGGCAACCGTACCTGTCAGACGTGGGGTAGGCGCTTACTGTACTGACGGTCTCGTCTTTGAGCCGATTGGGGTTGGGTCTTGCTTGAGTATAAAGCTAATTCATGCATTTCGTTTTTAACAAAAATGTTGGCTCAAGAAGAAACCGAAGAAAATAGGACTATCAAATGTTAAAGCTTGGCTATGGATTGGAAGCAAAACCAGGGGGGCCACAGGCCCAGCTGCCCCACCCCTGCGGAGTGCGGACCACCCGTCCCACGTGTGGGCACCACTGGTAGGTATTCTGTGAATGGTACGCGCGTTTGGGAGACCGTTGTACTTTTCAGTTATTTGGCACGATCTGTTTGAGCGCGCATTTAAAACCATCACGAGTATTAACCATACCATATGACACGAGTATGGCTTGTTCGGGAAGTTTTCATCCATACCGGCACGCTACTATGTCTTTTATAGCTCATATTTGTATATGCAAAAACACTCAATGAAACTATAGTGATAATTGGCCCTACTTAACGTCCACCCCCCACCCTCCACCCCACACAACCCTGAGCTGACCACCACCCAAACTATTTCCGCGCGGGCCATGGCCCCGAATTTATATGGTCGGGCCGCCACTGATTTGACTTGACCCCTTTTTTTTTTTAAAGCCGATCTTTCGACTAGAAAGAAAAAAAAAAACAATCGCCTGTGTGTGAAGACCTCTTTTCATTCAGCGATAATTCTTGTTACAATGTGACGCATTCTTGCCAGGAAATGAGTGTACCGTTACCAACTACTTATAAACAACGTACAATATGGTAACGTGGCGTAGTTCGGCATGTAACCTAAATCTGGATCGAACCTTACTATAACCTCCTACAAAGAGTATTTGAAGGGGACTTCTATGCACCATCAACCAAACATGCCGAAGGAACGTTTTGAAAGTTGGGGGTGGGTCAATCCATAGCAGGTTGAGAGGCGGAACCTGGTGGTCTGGGGCAAGCCCCAGCCGGCGGAGGCCTGTTCGCTGGAGGCAAAAACCAATTCACCATCCTATACAGTTATTTCGTCATGTTTTAGCTGCACTCGGACTCTGAGAACAATGTTTTACAGCAACTATCTGTGATCTAAAAACTCGAAAAAATGAACGTGAAGCTGGACATTTTCAGTAATTTTCACCTATTTTTATATCATGACCAAGAACCCACAGAATACTCGAGATGCATAGCACTGACTACAAAGCCCATCACGTTTAAATAAATAAAAATGAACTTGACAGTAGACAATGTTTTCTTTTTTTTAGTAATTAATTATAGGATCCCGGGTCAAATAGCGCTTCTGAAAATAATTACTATAAATACATTAGATATATAATAATTGCTATTGGAGACTGAGCGTAGAGAGCGAAGCGAAAAACTTCCAATCGTTCACCGAACCCTCAAAAAATTAGATCCACTGCTTTGTTGTGTTGTTTGTTTTTCTGTCTGTTGTTCGCTCTCTAACGGGCAAAAGGCATAGCGATCTGGATGAATATTGAAATGACCTTCAAAATACTCTGAACTTTAGACTAGTAGTTAGTTAGTTAGTTTTTAGTTACAATAGAAGAAATATTTCTCAGAAATCGCACTTTTACGATTTTTTTTTTTATTTTTAGTGACCGATATTTTCATGATAGTTGGGCCGCATTTGACCAAACGGTGGGGCTATCCCCCCAAAAACATAAAAAAAACACGTTCATATTTCACATGGACATTAAGGTGTAATGGTGATGTATGTTTTTTGAAAGAAAAAGATAAAAATATGCAGAGTCCACGAGCAGAATAAAGGTTTAGTATGAGTTTTAGTTAGTTATAATAACAATTTACAGTAACAATAGAAAACTGACAACAATCACCAACAATGCGTCAAAAGCACTTGAATAAGTAAATAGATCCCACGCCAAAACTAAAAACTTACAAAAAATGCTCATCCATCAACGCGACGGGACTTTTAGCGTTTTTCTAGTGATTAGTGAACAATTAACTGCGCATGCGAATGCGTTTCTGTCATAGGCTCTATCATAGTGATGGTAAAATCTAGAGCAAGTAATAGAGTGATATAGTAGATCCTAACAGTGTGTGCATATGTTTCACACAAACTATTCAAATTCTCTTGTGACTTTCAGCCTCGGATTGTTTGGAGGAGTGTGCGTTTTTTTTTTAGAAAACGTTCACATAGTTATCAATCTAGTTTCATCTCATACTAACTAAAAGCATATTGGACTATTTTTTTAAAATTCAAATCTTCATTAGGTAACAGGGTAATACTCCCGTAGGTGTGATAAATAATTTCATGGAAAATTACATCCAAAACATACAAAAATCCATCTGAGAATCCAAAATCCGCCCCGCCGAGATGGATTTGCTAATGTCTGGATGATTTCCATAAAAGTTCACTTTTTAAAACTAACAATATCACCTGCGGCGCAATATAACCTAATCTAAACGGTTGAAGCGCCCCGTCTCTCACGTCGTGTCGGTCTTTGAGATTGATTTGATTTTTAGCATTCGAATTTTCACATTACATTGTAGTGCATTGCACTGGATGGGGTTTAGTAATATTTTTCATCCTTAGTTATTTTTAGAAATCTGGCAGTCTGCGATCGGATTGTGAACTCCAATTGTTGAAATTGTCCTGACATTTTCTTGTTTTGAAATAACAAATCAAAAACTAGGTAAAATATATATGTAGAATTTTCTGTAATGCTGATCTGAAAAGTGATTTAATTTAATATATTTTCGAAATCCATTCTAGAATTAAATGATTCAACAAAATCGTGGTGGATACAGGGAGAATCGGTGAGACGATTTTCCTCTCCCGCACCTCTGGGATTTCTATTTGATTGCACTACTAGATCATGAATGATTAGGCCTACTATCACCTTTTGTGGCATTGCGATTGATTACGAAAATCACACACCATTCTTCGCCTTCCCGGCCGATAACGGCACCAAAAAGCTTCAGCTAATCAAACATGCCATGGTTTTGCAAAACCCGAACTCACTCACTCCCCCACCCCCACCCTGATATGCGGTTTTATTAATTATGTAAAACATTCTGAAAATGAATCCATGAAATCAGGCTATCCGCCTACTGAAGTCCACTGAACCCCGAAATTAGGAAACCCGACGCCCCTGGGTTTGACCACGTAAAATAAGTCAATAAACATAAAATATCAAAACAAAATATGAAATAATTAAGCATAATAATAAAGAATTCCAAGAAATGAACTCTTTGGAAAACGAAAGGATTCCAAGCGAAGCAGTTCTATATGGAGTGTATTTCTACGGATATTGTGGATCACGGATAACAAGAGTTGTGAGGATTCGTATCTCTTCACAGATCCACATTCATTTCTAGCGAGTCAACCAACTCCCAATCAAATGCCAGGATGCGAAGACAAACAACATTGGATCGGGTCGATCAAAGTACGCGAAATAAATCATTAAAATATTTTGTATTTCTATTCTAGTTTTAACAATGAACATATAACTCTGGATGCAGATCTAGCTCTTATAACTAAACACGGAAAGTAAACAATAAAGTCGATACGTTTCGTACTAGAGATGATAAAAATATCATCTTTTATTTCACCGTCTGCCCCCGCGTACACCAGAACAAAAATTACGTTTTTAGGTTACAGAGATGTTTAACAGTCGCCTTTTCTTCGTCTAGCATAAATAGTGTACCATATTTAAAAAATAAACTGGGACACGCAGAGTTCTCAGTTTTCGTTTTCGGAGTGTTAGGTCATACATAAAAATTGTATATTTATTAATGATAAATCCGTTTGAGTGGCTTGGACTTGCAAAAGTAATTTTTGTTTCGATATTTTTAGCGAAAGTCAGGACAAAAATGTTTGCCATACGCTAACACGCAAGGACACGTGTTGACTTGAGTCGATTCCCGGCTCGCGAGGCGTTTGCCTCGAAGCTCGCCCTGCGAATGAATCATCACTACCAAACAGGGATGAATGCAATGGTCGGGATTGTTGTCAGCCTGATCCACCCTACTCCCACTCTAATACAACTGTTATTATAGAGTTTTTCTACGCAAGTTTGTCAACCTCGGTAACATTATACCGAACAGGAAAGCGTACGTATGCTTATATAATTTAAATTGTATATACGCGATATGTAAGGCTAATTGATTTAAGGTAGACATAATTAGGAGCCGTTAGGCGCGATGATAAAAAATATGGATTTCTCAGTTCCCTGTTAGGACTGTTGTTGTCATTAATTTGTTCATCCGAAAATATTATTGAACGTAATTATGTTTTGTATGGTATGGTTGTAGTAAAATTTCTCACAATGTTTTTCGGAGTTTATTCTAATTCTATTCAATTCTATTCTAATGGCGCTGTTTTTCAGTTGTCAATGATTATAAAACGGTTTATATGGAATCAGAAATTGTGAAACAATAAGCCTGAGGCTTTATATCATCTAAGTCGCGCTGTTTCATAGCCTAACTAAGCACGGAATGAATTAAATGAAAATTAAAAAAAGGATCTTCGATTACGTATGGTGTTGCCCTGATATATCCCCCCCTGTTCTCTTACGATGCCACCATCTAGGCTTTTCTATCTCTTGCAATGCGACCCCATATACCTTATCGCCCAGCTCTGTAACCATTGCGCAAATTGTACGCCTCATTTTGACCGTGATCTTGTCGTTCTTTTTATTTTGAGTGATGTATATTAGTCTTATCATCATAAAAAACACGCAATGTTATGTCCCTATAAATGTGGTGTTACGGACTTGAATCGGTATTTCACAATCGCGACCTTCGGACTTGTAAAAGCGAGAGGAGAGAGAAGAAGGACTCAAGCGGTCGGCTGTCAAGAACTACGCTAGTGAGAGGGAAACACGTCACTGCAATCGCTATGGTATCTAGTGTCCTTATCACAAGGTAACATAAAGTGAACGCCGAATGGGGCGGAGGGTAACCCCTCGGGATAATAAGTAGATAATCTACTGCTAACTTGTATCATGATTATAAAGTGAGTCAACATTATAAACATCTGTTCACTGCTTTCTTCCATATTTTTTAGCGTTTGACTCACCACACCAGCGTGATTCAGCATGTGGGCCTCAGATATGTTAATATTGTGTGGTAATGACTCAGCGTTGACATTCTGTTCTTGTCTGTATCTGTGGAGAATACAATTTTTGCTAGTAGACTACGAGCAGTCGCCCGCTCGATATCGCGGGAGTCATACCTCGCACACTCGCCGGGCGAGCGGAGTCTGACCATCGTGTTAGCCTCGTACGATTGTGTCTCGCAGAGACGCGCTCTGGCGCGAGTTGTATGGCACTGATATATACGGAAAACAGGCTCTAAGACGGGTTTGCCTGACTGAAATTTGGCTTGGACACATCAGTATCCAGACCTAGCTGCCCTTTGGCAACCTAGGTTTCGAGCTTACTGTCGAAACTGAGATAAATCTGTCCAAGCCTCGTCCAGCATTCTGTCACTATGTAACTAAATTACTTAAAATTATCAAGTGCCAGATGAGAGTAACCTAATGAAATAGACCTGTGTCTGAAGGACACTTAAAAATACAAATGAAAAATAAGAGGTCTGGTAGGACAATACGATCTAACCCTTTAGATTAATCTCAAATTAAATTAATTAAAAATTAATTAGGTTCGGTACCGGTACCCTAAGTCCTAGGCCTGCGATAGTAGCGGCCTACTACTTTTGGCTTGAGTGGGGTCAAAATCTGAATCTATCAACCTCAAAGTCCACTCGCTCCCTTCCGTGGTTTGGTCTGATAGAGGAAACAGTGTATTCCAAAACTAAGGGCGAGCATGGCCGGTTGGGTGCTGTTGCAAAGAGACGCTCTCGCGCAACTAATTATCACACATTCTAATTCACACAGCACTACTCATATTGATTTTCTTCTCTCACTTTTTTCGTCTCCATACTATGCGGCCTCTCTCTTGCAAACGAAGCACTCCTCCCGTTCCAGTACTAGTATACCCTATTACCATCCAAACATCCCCACTCCTTCCCATTAGGCCACCTAACCCCCCGTTTCACTTACGTTCCGTTCCCTTTGGAAGAAGAAGAAAACAGGGTGGTAATCCACCATAATGGACAAAGAGAATTTGGCAGATTCAATACACTTGACATGGGCACTGATAACTCTACTGTTGACAGCCGTCCGGAACAACATTAACCTAACTAAACTACACATCAACCCAAAAAGTTCCTCGTAAGGACTCGTTGGGTCCTGTACGGAAACCACGACACGTGGGTTGCGGGCATTGCCGGTTGTCCCCCCCATTTGTATACAACCCGTTACAGGCAACACTTGAAATAGCTTCAACCACCTAAAGTACAGACAAACTTAAAATCTGTTAAATCAATGGGAGAGGTTGATTTGCAGTAAAGATTATAAAAAAGTGGGACCCAATTGCAAAAAGTCCAGCTCTGCTGTAACGTTGAGTATGTTTAAGTCTCAAGTCTCTCCAAAATATAGCACGAATTATGAGAAACCTTATGGTCACCTGTAGGCAGAACCAGCAGGGAGCTTATGGACCATTGCGGTTCTGTGCAAGTGCGATCGTTGTGGGCTTTGGCTCACAACATCACAAACGAAGCTTTCCATAAGCGGTAAACCAACATGGACCAATCAAACGGCCAGCGCCCTATGCGACCCAGGCTGCTAGCCGCTTATGTCCACTGCCGCACAGCCCGCCTAGGAACACTTGCTGGCTAGGCCGCTTTGGACATAAGCGGATGCCGTATCAAATCCAGCAGCTATGAGGGAAGTTGAGATCTTTGAAAAGCAATTTTCCACAGTCCACGGCGGAAGAACTCCTAACGCTATCTGGTAGCAAACAGAAGGAGGCATTGCCTAATTTCATCATTGCAAAATGTATAGCCAAAATGTTCTATTAGTTGCTTATCTACTTAATTCGTGTTCACCACTGTATCATTATCACCAACTAGAAGCACGGTAAAGGGTCATACTTAGTAGGAACATGAAGCACAAATTATAATATATCGCCATATACAACCATACTCGAACTCGACTGCTGCGTGGCGATGCTTGCTTGGTCTGACAATCTGAAAACGTGCAGGTACCATAAACCAACTCGGCTACTGGTGCACTGAAGACTTGGCTTCACATCGTGCTATAATAACAAACCATGATAGAGGAGAGCGCATAATCTGCTTGACGAATGTCAACCATGTTTATTTATAGCATTATCTTTATTTACGAATGAGAGTACTTAGGCTAACGAAATGAGTCAAAAAGCGTTGCTAAAATACCCAATAAGTATATGAAACGCTCCCTTGTAAAATATACCCATATGTTTGATTATTTTACATGAATGAACCTTTGTGAACTAAAACTTCGTTTTGCCTTTGTTGAGTGTAAGTTAAGAAAGATGTCGTAATAAAACGGCGACAAACATTTTGTCTCAACATTTTAATTTGAAAATATAATTGTGGGCATCTGTTTTGATAGTCACGATAAACTACTTATTTCTAATTTGAAGTATTGACAAATATTAGGAGGCTACCCCCGCTATGTTTATCTTTCCACAAAATTGTTTAGCATTCAAAAAATGTCATAGTAAAGTTACATCTGTAATGATTATTATTGCTAGTCTCACATACGGTGCAAAATAAAAACAGTGGTTCTTCTTAAGTAATAATTAATGAAAAACAGTGAGAAACATAATTTATTATCTTAAAATATGGGGACCCAACAACTCTATAAAAATCCCACACACGAACTTTACTCACTGAAACTCTGAACTACCTTACCTAAACTATAATCACGATATTTCGGAGAGCTCCGTCTCCTTTCTCAAGCATCGGCGGACGGGCATGGAGCTGAGAAAGGAGCACGGAGCTCTCCGAAAATATTCTAGATTAGTAAGATTAAGCAAACTATAGTAGGTTATAGTTCAGTTTATGATTTATAATAATTATTAAAAATTATTATATATTTCTCAGGCGTAGTTAAGTATTACGTACGTACTAAGCTCGTGGATTAATAGTCGTGTTCAAATTACGATATTGTAACATGTATTTGATATGACCAGTACAAAAAATAGTTATCGTCCTTTGTAGTGGAATGAGTAGAACTTATATAGTGTCAATTCACTACAATAGCAATGTATAATCTCGCTATTCATTTTATATGTTGACTACAATTAATCTGATACAAACAAATATACTTATCAAAGTCGGTAATTTGTGGTGATTTTTTTACGATAAAATACATAATTGCTACTACTTTAAAACATATAAGTGGAAACAAATCTTTATTTTAAAAGGAAAACGTTTAAAAAAAAAAAATCAGCTATTTCCGTTATAGGTAAATAAAAACAAAAAGGATTATAATATTATAATAAACATAAAAGTTAGCATGAGCAGTATCCTCCCAAAAATAGACAAAAAATATGTACCTATAACAAGATGGTCATATAAGTGAACTAATCCAACTGTTTACAAAACTAATCATATTTATTTAATTTTGTGCTTATGGACCGCTTGTGGTTTTTCCACTCGCACTGAAAACCAGAGTCAGGTTTTGTGCTTATGGACCGCTTATGGTCAACTCGCACTCGGCCAGCAGCTGGTTTGCTGCTTATGGACCGCTTTTGGCCACTCGCAAACTCGGCCAGCATCTGTTTTTGTGCTATGGACCGCTTATTGTCCACTAGCACTGATCCAGCAGCGGTTTTGTGCTTGTGGATCGCTATAGGTATCACTAAGCAATGATCCAGACAGTTGTTTTTGGTGCTTAGGATCGCTTATGGTCCACTAGCACTTGACCAGCAAGTGGTTGAGCTATGGAATCCGTAATGGGCCACAAGCACCTGATCAGCCACGTGGCGTAGGCGAACATACCAAATCGGAGTCCCAGGCACGATACCACAAAAGAGGGTGGGTAGCGTGGCTCCCGAGGGACCACCACTCATATTTTATTGAAACATATTATATTTTATATGTACCATTTATATGAACTATTTTAATGTTAAAATTCACATCCTACTGAATTGTATGGCTACAGTCTTACTTACCTTATAGTTACTAAACCATTGAAAAGTTTGTCAAGGAATCATGATTAAGTATAAAAGTGCAGACAACATGCATGATGGATAGTCATCACTAGTAGTCTCCTTTATGCCTCAACTAACTATATAAAGCGTAGCCATTATTAACAATTATGCTAAATGACATAGACCAAGCACTCGCTTATATTTGATTGAATAGATTTGATTTGGGAATTTAAGAAATAAACAGCTGGTGCAGGAGGAAGTCAGGAACATTTTCGAGTTATCTGTTTAATTTTTAGTACCGTCTTATAAAGCAGGATTATCGACGTCTCTATGTCGTGATTGCAATAAGAAGAACATTCTTGGACCTATTTCAATGAGGTATTCCAGTACAATTTCTACATAAAATAGCATGATGTCAATAGAGAGCGAGACAGCCAATGATATGTCCGTAAAGAATAAAATCTGATTATCCTCTTCAAATAATTGTTAACCACACCCGCGCTCTTTACAAACACAAAGATTATGCTATCCAAAATTACTTTGAAACATACATTTATTCCAGGGAACGCCCACGGGAAGCCCCTAATTTTCATATTATGCGTTTAAGTAGTTTCCTAAATCCTCAACTAATGGCTCTGCCATAACGGAGAAAACAAAAAAAATAACAAAAAAGTTATTTTTTTTTTACCCAAAAGCACAGATTATTAACGGTCTAGGTGACTCCTAGCTTTTTTTCAAAGGTAAGGCCCCCGGAGTCCTACTTCATACGGTAATAAATTCTTCATTGATTACTTTCACAATGTGTATTTTTCCAAATCTGGCCTATGCCGCTACGAGAGGCAAAAAGGAATAACACACTGTTCGGCTTATGAAGTCAGTAACCATTACACAACAAAAGCGCAATGTGTCAGCGATCGCGAAATGATTTTTATAGTACACACTAGCACACACACACACGATAGTAACAGAATAAGATGCGTTTATTCTTGAATAGTAATCCACTCCATTCGCTTCGCTCACTCAGTGCTCGTTTAATTGCTAATCATATTAATTGCAGTAAAAACGCACCAAATCCATTCTAGGAACACCAAAAATTAAAAAAATCCTGTGTCGGGGAGCTAATTTGGGAAGACCCCCTCCCCCCCCACAAGAACTATAAACCGGGGCTTTATGAGTTAACAAAAAAATTTATTTTCAGCATTTATCATTAAAAGTCCTATTACATAAAAATGAGGCAGATCATACAAACCATGTTAATTGTGGTAAACGCACCATAATAATTCTAGGATTGACAAGAAAAACATTCCCTGTGGGGCCATAAACTGGGGAAAACAAAAAAAGCATGACAAAACCGGTGTTTTAACGAAGTTTCAACATAGCAAAAACTTTTTCAATCCTATTTCACTAAAAATTTCATCACAGTAAAAATTGGGCTGTATCAAAATTGTATTAAATCATATAAATTCGCACGGTAAAACGCCCCAAATTACCAGTCTTGGATCACCAAAACTTGAAAAAATTCATCCTGCAGGGGCTAATGGGGGCGCCCACAGACCCCCATGTTGCCCACGAAAGTAGGTGGGTGGGTATAGTTATAATATGTATGGACACAGAATTCACTACTTAGGAGTCGCCACGCCACTGGATCCAGCAGCTGGTTTGTGCTAGGACCGTCTTATGTCCACTCGCCACTGATCAGCTGCTGGTTTGTGCATGTGGACCGCTAATGGTCCACAAGCACTGATCAGCAGCTTGGTTATTTGTGTTATGCGATCCGCTTATGGTCAGTCACATGAACCCGCTGCGTTTGAGCCTGTGAACCGATAAGTCGCAATCGCTATAGGTATCGGGTGAATTGTTGCAGCACATAAAACCGCTTTATGGACACACAAGCCGGCCATAATTTTGTGCTTGTTGGGCTACAAGTATCTTCCAACTTAGAACGTTTCTCAAAAACTGCGAGCAACGTATGTTGATTTTTTTAGCTATTACAGTTGAAGCTATTTCGAAGTAGAATGAGTGTCGGCGTAGCCTGCCACCAGTGCAGAAGGACTGCGCTCGCGAGTCGCAGGAGAAGAACCCAAGGGCGCTTGTAGTGAAGGAAGGACTGTCTGCTAAGATTGTGGATACGGCTTAGCGGTCTTGTACGCTGCAATCACCCTTCCTGCGAAGCAGGCACAGCGACTTACAATCCAAGAGACGCGCTAATGTTCTCGCGCTCCAGCTCCGTCAGTCGCTCGACAGCGCGAACAGCGTTCGCATCCACGACGATTCTTCTGTTGTCAGTGAATTCAGCCAGCGAGCGTCGGGGTTATGTCTCGCCGAGGCGAACTCTACCCGACTTCGCCAACGCTGCCCTACAGTCGGTCCCAGGACCCCACGCGATGTTACCAACCTCGCAGCCAACCACGGACCTCCGATTAAAAACACAACACAGGAACGTGCTTCGGACGAACACAGGGTCACTCCGTTTGTTGAGGAGGAAACGCCAGCGGAATATCCGAGCACAAGTCTCAGTGCTTTAACACTTCAGTGATATGGAACCTTGTATATGAAGAAGTGTCGTAAAAACAAGTGGACTCGTCGTGACGGAAAAGAGTGGCGTGGATGTGGTCAAGGAATCGTCGTGTGTTGAACCTTAGTGAGGAGGAAGACGACGATGGAAGATATGTTACAGCTGGCTTTGTATTAGCAGTCGGGCGATGCCGGGGTTGCACCGTAGAAAAGGCCCGTGGCCCGGTGACCACAGTGACACATCGCCCCAGTAGTGAAACGTGACGGACTGTAGGGAACCCCCCCACGGGAGACTGGCCCGACGCGGTAGAAGAACACGTGACTCGCGTGTGCCCCTTGTGGCAACAGAACGGGAGACTGGCCACGAACGAGTGTGACGACAGGGACTCTGTTGCACACGTTGCGACTAGGACCAGGAGCACTGGGATGTGATGTACGCGCCGGGTGAAGACGTTTTAGTTCGCGTACAAAACACGGAAGGTACGCCCGCTCGTGTATGCTCGGGCACAGGTATCGACACACGGTCGGATCTATCGATGCTGTCGTATCTCGCGACGGGGACTTTGGAAGGACTTGATGTTCGGAGGATTGCGAAGAGATGCTGGCCTGAGTGTCTCCGGTCAGGGATTGCCCCAGGCCAGATCGCGTCAGTGCACCTTGATATGAGAATGGGATCTTAGCCTTAGGGCTGAGTGTAGGGCCTATTATTAAGAGGTTGAGCATTTAGGACCCAGGGTTGGACGAAGTAATACTCTGATGAGGTATGGTGTGTCCATAAAACATGTTCATCGTTGCCTCCAGAAGACCCTGACCTTCCCGTACGAGTAGGATTCTGGATAGCGAGATCGGTACCTCACTACTCTCGATGTGAGCATTTCTTGGAACCCGGGTGGCTTACTGAGGTAAACCACATCCCAGTGAGGACTACCCAATTACTCAGTAGGCCCTCGATTAGGCCACTATAGGCCTGGGGGAGTGTTAGGCCTATAGTGATGGAAACCAGGGCATCACAAACAAAATTTTTTTTATTTCGTTCGGTTTTCGGTTCGTTTGGCTGTTTGTATAAAAGATCGGTTTGTAGCCTACTGTTTATATCTTACATTTTACCTTCTCTATGGTCGTCCTGCATGGCATCCAACTTCGAAGGCTGACAATATTACATATCAGAATCTATAGCCTACAGAATAGGGCACAAAATTCATCACCAAAAGAAAAAAAGACCTGAATAGGCAAACAGAAGGAAGATCCTAGCGATGTCAGGTTCGGTATTAGGCTCGTGTGTTATATACTCTATAGGCCTGGTCCTACTCTCTCTGACACAGAATTCAGCCTTAAGTTTACCCTATCGTTCTTGCAGATACGCTTACGAGGGAGAGCCTGTTTACTCTGAATACCTTCCTTTGCAAGACACATTGCAGTATCAACACTTAAGTTTTTTTTTGTGATCTGGTTGTGATGGAGGGTAGATAGGCCCTCCTACTTTCTTATGAACAGTTTGCAGAGCTTGCACAGGCAAAAAGATTTTTATAAATTTGAAGAGTGACCTTAGAATACAACTTTAATGAAACAGTCAAGATCCTACCAGTTTTCACTTTCACTACGGGTATCCTACCAGTCAAAGTGATGGCAATTTCCTTCAGGGTGTTATTTAATTTCAATTTGTTGACTTTTTCACGAAAGTTGTTTGTGGCGTCAATAGCCTATCATATCATATTCTGCGTTTTCTGTACTTTCACGTTCAAAAATTTCTCAATAGGTATGCGGTAGGCCCAGGGCCTAAACATAATAGCCTGCCTGTACCTAGGGCCTAGCCTACAGATTGTGTTAAATTTGGGATTGGCAAGTACGGTAGGCAGTCCTTACAACGAAGGCCAGTTTTCTTTTTAACCTTAACTATTAAACATATTGAGATGGAGATTTGTTGTTTTATAGGCCTACTTGCCCACAGTACTGTAGCCTATAAAATATTAGCCTATGATTCATTTTAATAAAATAAAATAAATAGCCTATGGGTACATTTGTATATTTACTAGGAAGCTTTGCAAAAGCTTTTTTTAGTCGCGTTGATGGATGAGCTTTTTTAAAGTTTTTTTTGCATGAGATATCTTTACTTTTGCAAGTGCTTTGTTTTGCTGCCTACGCATTTTTTTATTTTTTTATTTATTTATTTATTTATTTATTTATTTAACGTCTATCCTATTCACTTATAAAAACTGATTTACAAAGGAGGACAACTAAATAAATTTAATTACATAGATGCAGAAACAACAATAAACTACATTTTCGTAAATATATTTGAAATAGTAGCACTACAACAACAATGCATTTAACACAAGAATTTTGGTAACAAATAGAATGATATTATAGGCCTATGCATTTAATGAATGAATCAAATATAAAAAAGGGTGGAGAATGAAAAGAAAGGGGGGGAAAAAAGGAAAAAAGGGGAAGAAGAAAAAAAAAACATTAGGCCTAAAAAAGAAAAACAAAAAGAAAAAAACTGATTTTTTAGACATCCCACTCAAACGGATATGAGGTTTGCCAAAAGTCAGGAACAGCAAATCAGGGAGTATAATCAAACTTTCGCGGAAGAAACCACCGAACGCGAAATCTTTATTCTTGTGTTCAAATCTTGACTCATACTATAGGCCTATATAATTATAAGATATATAATTATTTAAAATTGTTCATGTCAAACTGATCACAGCTGGTAGGTGTAGCCTAGCACAGTAGGTGATTGTTGTCAAGTTTCTATTGTTTCTTGTTGTTATTATTTACCGTATAAAACTTATATTAAAAGCTTTATTTCTATGGATTCTGGCTAACTTTTTCAACTTTGTCTTTCAAAATGTACTACATCACCATAACCTTAATGTCCATGTATAATATGAACGTTGTAGCCCCACCCGTTTGGTCAGAATCGGCCCAAATGTCACGAAAATATCGCACAAAAAATCGGAAAAAATCGTAAAAGTAGGCCTACCTACGATATTCATGAGAAATATTTCTTCGATTCAATCGATTGTACCCAGAAACAATGCACCTCTAAGTTTAGAGATTTTGAAGGTCCCCTCCAATTTTCATCAAGATCAGATATGCCGTTTGCCTGGTAGAGAGTTAACAAACAGACAGAAAGAAGAAAAAAAAAAAACACCCAAGCTAAATTTTTTGGGGGTCAGTGAAATTGAAGGCTTTGCTTCGCTCATCCAACTATTTAGAGTTTACCCACTCAGTCATAACTGATTTTCAGTGGGGGACAGTGTAGGCCTATAGGCTACTGTTAGCATTATTGGATGAGCGAAGCAAAGACTTCAATTTCACTGACCCCCAAAAAATTTAGCTCGGGTGTTTTTTTGTTTGTTTGTTTTTTTTTTGTTTTTTTTTTGTCTGTTTGTTCGTTCTCTACCGGGCAAACGGCATATCCGATCTTGATGAAAATTGGAGGGGACCTTCAAATCTCTTAACTTAGAGGAGTATTGTTTTTGGGTACAATCGAAGAAATATTTCTCATGAATATCATACTTTTACGATTTTACCGACATGCTCGGTGAATTTACTGTAAATTCTCTGACCGGTAGGCCTACATTTACCTGGCGGTAAATTTACCGACTCACATTACTAATAATAATAACTAGGAAAACGCTTAAGTCCCGCCGCGTTGTTGGATGAGCGTAATTGGTGCATTGAGCTGCCATGTGTTATACGGATTTTCTGTTGTTCTGTGAAAAAATCATTACTAAGTTGAAGATTTTTTTTAAATTAAATTAAATTAAATGAAAAATTAACCTAAATTTTAAATTTTTTAATTAATTGTAATTTAAAAAAAGGAAAAAATCGTAATATTGAAATTTTCATAAGAAATAATTATTCAATTGCGCACAAATTTTACAAAAATATATGAATTTATAAAATTAAGGTTCTGTGAAAAAATTATTACAATAGGATAAAGCATATAGGTGTTATAAGTCAAAGAATTGTTTTAAAAAAGAAAAAAAACGTAAAATTTCGATTTTCATGAGAAATAGTTTTTTGATTGCGCTCAAATTTCACACGAATACATAAATTCATAAAATTAAGGTTCTGTGAAAAAATCATTAAAATCGGACAAAGCATGTAGGCTAGGTGTTATAAGCTGAAGAAATATTTTAAAAATCGAAAAAAATCGTAAAATTGCGATTTTCATGAGAAATAATTTTTCGATTGCGCTCAAAAACGTGGCAGTTCTTCGTTCAGAGATTTCAAAGGCCTCCATAAAATTTCATCGCAATTGGAGTATCGGTTTAGCCGGAATCGTGTTAACAGACACACAAAAATACAGAAAAAAAAAAAGAAAAAAAAAAAACATTCCGGATTTTTTTCTCCAGTATAGTGAAATGGAATCTTCGCTTCGCTCGCTACGCTCATCCAATAATCAAACACCCGGTTCCAACATAAGTCAGGTCGGGGGGTGACTTATCACCAATTTCTTGGGCTGTGGACTTTGATACAAATAAGAAATTGTTGTATGGACTAATGAGAAGCAAAAGAAAAACAGAAGAAATCACAAGATACCTGACAGACAACAATGAATCTCTTATTACTGACCCAGAAGAAGTGAAAAACATGTGGAAGAAATATTTCAAAAACCTACTTAATATGCCTAGGTTACCTGATACTAACCATAACCAAACTCAGGAAAGGGACCAAACAAAAGAAATCTGTCAGAACACCAATGAGGAAGAAATAGAAGAAATAATAGGAAATGAAATATCAAGACGGGAAGTAGTTGAAGCAGTAAAAGCCATGAAAAATGGTAAAGCTTCGGGAGAGGATGAAATAGTTGTGGAGATGATCAAGGCTGCAGGGGATGCAGGCATAGATTGGATGTGGAGAGTGACCAGTGCAGCATGGAAAGAAAAGAAGGTACCAGATGACTGGGGGAAAGGAATTATAGTGCCAACATTTAAGAAAGGGGACAGGAAGAAGTGTAAAAATTATAGAGGAATAACGCTGATGAGCCAGTGTGCAAAGATATACGAGAAAATACTAGATCGAAGACTACGACAACAAGTAGAGCCAAGTTTGAGAGAGGAACAATATGGGTTTAGAGCTGGCCGCTCAACCATAGATCTCATATTTGCTCTCAGACAAATAATGGAAAAAAAGTGGGAAAAGGGAGAAGAAATGTTCATGGTCTTCTTGGATGTAGAAAAAGCATATGACAGAAGTAGAACAGAGTCTAATATAACAAGAATTCAAAGCACATATATGTCACAACAAAGAGCTGTGTTCAAACACCATTTGGTAGAACTACTTGGTTTGAAATAAACAGTGGGCTACGGCAAGGTAGTGTGATGTCACCTACATTATTTACCATTGTTATGGATAACATACTGCGTAAAGTTGAACCCACAGAAAGTGAAACGTCTAAAACTATGATATTTGCAGATGATATAGTGAGATGGGGAGATTCCATTGAAGAAGTACAGAAGAGCGTAGATAGATGGAATGAGGAAACACTGAAGTTTAACATGAAAATAAGCATTGAAAAGAGTGAAACATTAATAGTAACTATGAAAAGTAAACAAAATCAAAAGAAGGTAATACTACGGGGAGAAGAGCTGGCCATTGCAGAAGCATTTAAATACCTCGGAAGTATACTAACAAAGGACGCAAAACTAGATGCTGAAATATCAAGGAGAATAATATATTGGCAGACAAATTTTACCAAAGTGTACGTAAACTATTATGGAAAGAAGAAATATCATCCAGGTGCAAGATGTTATTGTACAAAATGTATTTCCTCCCAATAATATCATATGCATCCGTGACATGGACAATAGGAGGAAAGGAAGACAGCAGATTACAAGCAGCAGAAATGAAATTTCTAAGAAGTTCTGTATCCTTAAGAACGCGCCGGCAATGGCTCAAAGTTATCTGAGTAGCGTTGCAGATAGCGCTGCATATCGTCTCGTATCCATGGCAACGGTTTGCGTCACAGATTGGAGTGGGGCGTGAGCTCCGCACGGCTGTGAGCGAGGAGAAGTTGGTTATCGTCTCTCTGTGCGCCAGCCGGCCCGCGACCTAGGTCAACACACTATCATGTCGAAACAATCTTGAGCACGATTCGGCCAGGCTAGCGAGCTGACTGGTGACGGGGAAAGTAACACATGTGTTTCACGGACTAGTACCGTTGAGGAGAGTCACTCAACGCTAGTACTGATCCCTGACGTAATATTTGTATTGTGTATTTAGCAGCTATAATTGATCAAGAGTCAAGTCAGAATTAGGAACATAGCAAATTGTTCATCATTTACATCTATTGATAGAGACACACAAACACATATTTTTGTACATATACATTTCTACATGTACAAAAGCGCTAGTGTGAAGAAATTTCCGTCCGACCCTTAGTTGATTTTTACCCAGAACGTGATTGTGAATAATATAGATTAAAATCAACAGTATTATTTACTATTCCAGACATACCAGGTGAAGAAAATATTTATTATTGTTCAATAAGTAGTACGTACTGTTACTATTTACTAGTATGGTAACGAAGTTTCCTTCGGAAACCCTCCTGTTATATAACTATTATTCTACAACGCTAGTATGGTCTAATGTATGTTTCTGTCCCACCCTTGATGTACTTCTGCCTCTGTTAAAATATGTAATTGCCGATATAAATGCATAATATTATTGCTTGCGGCTTTGACTGAGAGGGAAGGTTTGCTTTCTTGATATTTTCTTCACTCGTTTCGGCAATGCATCTCTAGTGGCTTTTTTGGTTGATGCAAGTGTCTTGGCCACAGATGCTGTAACTTGTGCATTGACGATGTACGTACGTTTTTTTTTATCTAGCCAAGCACAAGCCTCTTTGCAAATTGTGCTTCAATAAGCTCGGGCAATAGCATGATAAAACCTAGAAATGCAAATATCCGTGGCTTTCATGGGCGCCGGAGGGGGGGGCAGGGGGGGGGGGGGTGGCACTTGCCCCCTGGATTTCAGGGAAAACTATAAGTTTTGCACCTGGATAAATATTTCATAACTTATTTTAATAAACGGAAACCTATTATTAACAACCAAAAATCTGAAAAAAAAAGTGGCGAAAATATAAAACACCCTGCGGGGCTATTTGGGGGCTGTCGCCCCCGTGCACTCATCACTCTAGAGAATTAGAAGTGTTGTTTCATGTTGCCCCCCCCCCCCCCTTACTAGAAAAAATCCTGGCGGCGCCCATGGTTTACTTTATTTCACATTCTCCCCCAAACAATCACACATAGAATTATAAATAATATTTTTACCTTATCAGCACTTAGTTCAAATACAAATTGCAAGTACTAACGTATTGAACGAAGTCAGATGACTGTGGAATGACACAATCGGTTTGTTCAACATCAAAATTCCAGACGAAGATTGAGCCGATTCGTTCAACCGATTTTCTTGTACTATGCCCAATTCCTGCAGCATAAATAATTATAATCGGGCATAGGAAAGTGTCGTACAAAGGGGTGGGTGGGGGCGTTAGGTTCAATGGTTTCAAGTTTGTTTCTTTGGCAATAGATAAGCAAATAAACTACATGAAATCAGAGTTAGTCATCACTATTCATGGATTTGTTCATAAATACAACAGTTTGAAATAAAACAAACTAGACAGACTACCAACATTATCATTCCGATCTATACACAAGGAATATAGTAAGAAGGTAATAAGCCTTTCAGAATCCTAATTTAAATGATACCACAAAAACTTGACCAATAATCGTCTACAACGTGTACAAAAAACGTGAGTCACTTAGTGATTTACTTTATGAACAGTTGATTGTTAATAAAATATGAATTGACACTACTCTAATAAAATGATTACATTTTAACATTAAATTTAGCAATATAAATAATAAAGATCACTCAAAGCTTGTAGAAAATATAGCCAAGCCAATCACACTCAAAAGCATTTTGAACTAAAAGAAGAGCCAAGGATGTGTACCATTCTATATTTGTGAACTATAAATACATGAAATCACTTAGCCTCGTGACTGCATCCTTGCGACGATTGCCAAAATTGACTTTCGACGACCTTTTACATTAAAATGGAATATGTAATAGCCGCAAATTAAATTTTGCCAAGCTTTGCAAGGATGTAGTCAAGATGCCGGAGGCAAAGGGAAACATTTATGGGGCGCAAATATCGAGCGGTACATAACCTTGACTCTTCTTTTAGATCGCAATGCTTTTAGTGTCTTCACAGTCATGCATTCCTACCAAAGCATGGTTAATCCTCCTGCCACTCCTCCTCCTCTTCCTCCTCCTCCTCCTCTTCTTCTTCTTCTTCTTCTTCTTGCTCTGCTTCTCATTTGTCACCTTCATCAGTGGCTTTGACTGAGGGGGGAGCTTTTGTTTTCTTGATTGTTTAGCTGGTTTTGGCAATGCATCTCTATCTGCTTTTTTCTTTGCCGCAATAGTCTTGGCCAGAGATACTGCAACTTGTGCATCGATGATGTACGACGGTTCTTTAATGTCACCGAGCACAAGCCTCTTTGCAAATTGTGAATCAATTGCCCCCCCCCCCCCCCACGGTTTCAAATGCCTGCGGCACGTTGTGTAACATTACTAAAATTAAATCATCAAATCACAAATATAATATAACAAACTGTACATATTTGTGTTCATTTTACCAATTGTTTATCCTTCATAAACAAAACGGTAATCCCTAGAGTTGCCATTTTTCAGTTAAAACATGACGAAATAACACTGTAGTATGGTTAAAAAAAAATTCGCCTCTGGCGAAAGGGCCTCCGGCGGCTGGGGCTTCGCCCGAGACCCCAGCTGCCAGCCACTGATTGACCCCCCACATTATTACCTTGCCATCCTCTGCCCCCCCCCATTGATTTTTGTCTGGCGCCGCCACTGTGTCTATGCAAACTAAATAATACTTATATTTATATTGTCAGATGTCTCTTTTTACCTGGATGACAATGACAATCGTGCACGACTACTGAGCCGTTGTTTCTTGACCAACACTGGCGAAATATCACATTGCTCGACATTACGCTTACTGGAAGACCCTCTATGTCTTGGTGTCGATTGGAACGGCCCAGAACTAATTTCCCTGGCAATCGATAATTGGTTAGCAATAGATTAATTTGGTTCACAGTGCATGTCATGCCATGCTAAGTAATGCCAACAAGAGTGAATGATATGAAATAGAGACAATTTTAAATTAAAAAAACAAAACATTACTAATTGAAGTAAGGTTACATAATTGGTGTTCCAATTACAAAGGCTTACGTATAAAAAATATGCAAATTTATGCACTGGCAAAGCATTCTGGTAGAGGTAGACAATGAAATTTACTTTTTACAATGCTCTATTTTTTGTGTGATTTTGGTTTCATCCAACGTTGAAGAATACGTAAAACTGAAAATAGTTTGTTTTCAACGGTGCTAAAATACAAATTGCAAGTTGAAAATAAAGCTTAGCTATTTTGGTTCTAACGTATTGATGGCAGATGATACACTATCAGTTTCTTCAATGACAAATATGCCAGACGACGATTGAACCGATGTGTTCAACAGATTCTCCTGTACTTCGCTCAATTTCCTGGAACATAAATGTACGTGGACATAGGATAGTATCGCACAGAAGGGGAGGAGACTAGGTTCAGGTTGCTCTCCACGTACACTCTTTGCATTGCATTTTGTAATGGTAACAATGGTTTCAAATTGTTTTTTTAGGGGGTAGATAGATGAGCTGAGCTAATGATTAGGTTATTTAAAGAAACATTCAAATAAATAAATAAAATAAAGTATAAATTCACTCAGAACTAATTGTTACAAGAACAAATTTTCAGCTACTATTTGCATTTATTATGTGATTCTTGCAAAGTCACTGTTTAATATAATACACTTATTATGAGAATGATGGATTAAAGTCAATTTACAGGTAAAATAACAATGCTAAAACCTGGATTTAAACCCAAGACTTCATCAATAGAATATTTACTTTTTGATTATTTTTATCATAAATTATTATCATGAGTATTCGTCAAAAGTAGAAAGTGTGGACGATCGTGAATTGAAATTAGTTCACAAATACAATTTCGTCATTGTATCCACAAACTTGATTTCATTCGTTCTCTTATCTATTGCATTCTCCGTGCTGAATTACGATTTCAAAACAACACAAAAGCTCTCTTTGTTTGGATAGAGAAAAATACTATCTGCTCCTTCAGCTGTGTTTATGGTTATCAGACTAGTGTGAGCTGCGTATCTGACGTGGCAGTTCCATACCAGACGCACGCGACTACGCGACGCGTGTGCCAAGTACTAACCAAGCACAAATATCTGTTATGAAGAATCAAATCCGTGATAGTCGTCGTTCTCAGGCGGCCACTAAATAAATGCGGCCCTTGCCTGGCACATTGATTTCGGTGTGAGAATATCGTTGAATGATGGCCATGGAGTGCACTAATTCATAGATTGATGAGTCGGATTAGTTTGTAAATATAACAACGATTGAAATAAAACAAACAAGGTATATAGACTCGAAATTATATTCAACATTTTGGTAAAGCCGTGTATTCAAGGATAGGTGATGGGGCTCGAAGCGTAGCACATTTATACAGGCCGGGCCAAAACAGGCAACCTTAGTGCTACAATGTTTTGATTTTACCTAGGTCTAATATATAGTATATCGTATCGAACAACAAATACAGACACCTAGCAACTAAGCAGCCCCAAACCATGAATTAAAAAAAAAAAAAAAAACTCCAAATACTTCAATACAAAAAATACATGTCCATGGGCGCCGGCAGGAATTTTGGCAGGGGGGGTAAAAATTGCAATTTGTACTTTTGTTGGGCAAGCACAGGGGATTTTTGAAAATCAGGTTTTTAGATTGCGTTTGGTGGGTTTTAGAAAAAGTAGTGGGCTGAATACGATACCAAAATAATTATGTAATTTTTGTGCAGTCGATACTCGGAACTAGAAAACCACCAACGAGTCTAAATCGCTTGAAGCGAGCCAGCCGAGCGTGATAAACACTTCACTGCAACTTGATGGGGAGGTTATGAGTATAGTTTTGTTTATTAGTTTATACTTAGTTTTGTTAATATACGCCTCGGACTAGATGAAACAGGTCCAGTGTAAGCCGGACTAGAACCCTTGGTAAACGTAGTGAGTGACTACAGTGTTGTCACTTGTCTGTACGATAGAACTCAATGCCCCTAATTAATAATTATTGATAGAGAAAAATAAAACTAGGAACACACCGCTCCCGATCAGATCATTCTATATTTTAATATTATTAATATTAATTTTCAATTGAATTTCGGTTTCACAAATAGATTAATTTATATGTAAAAACGCATATCGCCGGTTAAAAGTTTTTTTTTCTGAAATCCAGGGGGGGCAAGCGCCCCCCCCCCTTGCCCAGACCCTCGCGGCGTCCATGTATGCCACGGAAACAAAGCGACTCCCATCAATAATCTATTGTTATTTAAATAATGACAAATCTATAGCTGTTGTTACATGCTATAAATCTAAATTATTATTATAATATCTAATATTTATATATATATATAAAAGACAATATACTTACTTTTTGTTACGTTGAGTTTCTCTCCATTTTTCAAGAGGGTTGTCCTTGCCCTTTGGTGCAGAGCGCTTCTGTCTTGCTGCACTCAAACACAAGCGAACTTTCTTCGATTGCCCTTCGGCTTCAGGCCTACTTTTCGTATGTTTGCGCTTCTGAGGCGTCATACTAACAGTAACTCACAAAAAATACTAATAATGCCTGACACTTATCACATTTTACAAAGAAATCACAGAATGGCCGTACAACTTAAACTAGTAACACTTTTAGGGAATCAAGTTCCAATTTGTAGAACAGAACCTACGGAAAGGACAACGTGGCTTCGCCGTAGGTCTAGTCTTAGTGTTGCATTCAACCCATTCGAACGATTGCCGCGCCGCATCGACCTCCCCTCACGCGCCTGTGAGCTCGGGCGCTGCGATTGCAAAGTTTATCGGCAGGGGCGAAGCGGTAGACTATCCCGCCGAACACTAAACGCCCTTTATTCTAGAAATCGTAGTTTTAGAGATAAAAATCTACAAAAAAATCACGTTTCATATGAGAAGGTTCTGTAGGAATGTATCATATCCAAATTCGTATATCTAGTCTAAAAAACTGCATTCTATAAAATATGCTTTGGTGAAAAATTAAAATTAAAAATCAATATGATAGAAACATCAATTGGTTCTTTATTGACATAACGCAAAAAAAATTATTTGATTATGTAAAGAATTGTGGATTTGACAGCCAATAAAGGAAAGCTCTGTATCGCCGGAGCCCTCTTAACAAAAATAGACAAGGTACGGAGCAAAACAATAAGAAACAAACTAGGAGTGGAAAGTTTATGAAATAAAATAGGAAAAGAAAGACTTCGATGGTATGGGCACGTACGAAGAATGAAACAATATAGAATACCAAGAAGAGAATTTGAACGCACATGGGGGGGAGTAAGAAGAGTTGGACGCCCAAGAGATAGATGGAGGGACCAAATAATATGGAACATTGAAGAAAGAGGGAAATCATGGGAAAGAATTAATGAAGAAAGACTCTGGGAGGATAGAAAGAAATGGAGAGAACTGGTAGAAATGCCTGTCATAGAAGACATCGAAGTAGATGAGGAGGTGTTGAGCCTGGCTAGCAAACACATTACTAATATTTATCAAAAAACAAACAAAATCAACAATGGTGGTTTATGTTACTCTTGACTTTTACAGGACCTTCTCCGCCGTCGACCCCCGATCTAGAGCTACACGGACCCAGGGCCTCGATGTCGGCTGCTTCGCCTACCAATGCATCACACCCAGTTCTAGTCGTAAGTGAGCTATTTCACTAGTCGAGAACCACTCCGGTAGGTGTAATTGATTTTATAGAAATCAATCCAGAAATTTAACAAATCCATCTCGGCAGGGCATTGAAGCCCGGTCTCTCAATCGCCGGTCAGGTGCTTTAGCCTTACCACTAATATACCGAGATGGATAACTTAATTACTTCTGGATTGTTGGTGCATTATAGATTTGAATAGAATAGACTGGGGTTCGATACCCTGCTCAGATGGATTTAGAAATTTCTGGCTTGAGTGTCCGAGCAGGTTACAGATTTTAATATATCTATATATAATATAGAGACGGCTAGAGGTAGATGTATATTTCCAGTTTCCTTGAATTCAAATTCAAAAGTCTGCTAGGAAAACGCCCAAGTACCATGTGTTAGAATCAAATAAGAAACACGACTGACGGCTAGGTAGATATATGTTGTTAGTAAGTAGTTAATAAGTAGTAAGCAGTGTTAGTAGTGATGACAACGGGTGCCCGGAAAACGGTTCCAAACTGGTTCTATAGAGAACCTGTTCTGATTTTTCAAACCGGTTCCATTTTTTGAAGTTCTACTGTACAACAGTGAACTTCACTGCCACGTTTTCCCTCAAAAATGGAAATTCTACGCACAGTTTCTTGTGCGGTCTATTTCTATGGAGCCCGTGATGACGTAGCTGGGCTAGATCTATCCTTCCTCACTAGCTGATTAGTGTATCAAGCACTCGAACTGCCTTGAAGCGCGAGGCTGCTACATGGCACCTGACTGTCGGTAGTCATATGCGGTACGTAACAAAGTGCGGGTGTGAAGCCAGCACACTCCCGGCGTACAGTCGCTTCCAAAAACATGCACGTAAGGCTGATACATTAAACAAAAATTGACCTTTAAAAACCGGTTCCGGCGTGGGGAACCGTATTTTTTTTTTTTTAGATTCAGAAAAATTTTTATTCTCAAGAAAATAAATACAATTGGTACATAAACAAACAAGAGAAGAGAATAGAATAGTCGAGAGAAGCCCACATAAGCACAGTGCTCGTGTGTGGGAAGTTATTATAATACATGTTAAATTTAAAACAATTACAAGATGTTAGCAAAGATAGAGTTTAAATTAATAGTAGTTTGTTGAACATGAAAAAATAAGAAATAAAAAATAAAATAAAAATAAAATATATTTATGCAAGGAAGCAATTTATATGGTAAAATTCTTAAAACTAAACTAAAGAGATAGACAAAGGAATTTTTATAATAAAATTTAGCCTTGAGACTAAGTTGACAAGTAATAGGCTAGAACAGATTGGGCATTATTATTGTTATTTAATCCCTTTTCAAAGAGCCATTTCTTCACGTTATTTTTAAAAGAACATAGAGAAGAAACAAAACATTTTTCAGGCAAGGTATTATGAATTAAGGGTCCTAGAAAAGAAATATGTCTTTGACCAGTCTTGGGGAGTAGCATGCTACTTTTACGTGTAGCGGAGCCAGTAGCGCGCTACTTTATTAAGGGGGCATATTGTAGCGGTAGCATGCTACAATTTTTGTAGCGTTAGCGTGATATTTGCGCTACTTTCTAAGTTTTGGCGCCAGCAGTTCCAGTACCACGTAAAGTCAAAAGTCGGCACTGCAAACTAACTTGTAACGCCCGCCGCGCCACGTCATGTGCTCGCCATGTAGACCGGCCCGTAATCTCATCTCGTCTCACTTGCACACCATCTCCCTCGCTCTCTCCCAGCGAGCCTCTCCCTCTCTCTCTCTCTCTCTCTGCGTCGTCCGAAGGATGCGAGCGATCGCCGATCTGTCACATCGTGTGAGCTGACTTTACCAAAATATTGCAGTGATTATTAAATTGCGTGGAGCATCTTGAGTATGTATCCACGATAATTATTAGAAGTCGGATTATTGATTTAGAGCATAAGCCGCTCAATAATTACGCCAATCGTCTGAATTGAATATTAAAATGAAGAGATTAGTGTCATAGTGTCATATATCTCCCCTCCCTTGGGACATTCCGGGCTTTATCGCTATTGTACGGCACCAGTAGGCCTATTCCGAACTTTGTTTGTCGCATTCTTCTGCAGTGATTCCGCAAAAAACACGTTGTTGAAAATAAGAAATGCAATATGAATGTTGATCATTAGGCCTAGAATTCTTAAAAGACTATGGCCTAGCCTAGCCTAAACGTTAAAAGAACGCCTTCTATCACAATGGAAACCGAAACTATGTGCTTTTGATGATAGATCACGATCGAGTTGACATAAATGAAGTTAAAAATCATCGCGGCACGACGTCAAAAGGCTTTAAAAACGGGATAATGCGAGATCTCGACACCCCCCGATTAAACGTGAACATGTAGCGGAAAAGTAGCGCGCTATATTTCTTGTGTAGCGCGAATGTAGCGTCGCTACATCTCAAAAAAAGTAGCGAAAAAGTAGCGAAGCTACTTTTTCGGGGCATGTAGCGTTAGCGATAGCATGCTACTTTTTAAAAGTAGCGACCCCAACACTGTCTTTGACCCAGACGCGTGTTTTTCCTAGGTAGGAATAATCCATATCTGGTTGAAAGCCTAGTATTGGAGCGTGAATCAGACACATTCAGCTGTTTAAAGTCCTTGAGATTTTTATGAATAAAGAGGAGAATATTTTTAATATATAATTGTAATAATAATAATAATAATAATAATAATAATAATAATAATAATAATAATAATAAGTGAACTTTATTTGTAAATAATAATAATACATTACATTTACAAAATGGCGAGGTTCGAACAGTGTTCGCTCTTCCACCTTACCAGTGTGAGCAACTCAGAATCTTATTAAAATAAACAAAATACTATGTAATTTAACTTAATTTAATGTAGGATATTATCAAAATTAATCTTAGAGATAAACTAGTAGTGCGGTAACGCAGATAAATTGTTCGTTGTATGGCATGTTCTCTTGAGAATAGTCCGCACATTACTATCCAAATTCACTTTGTATTAAATTAATACGTATAACTACATACTTAATATAAGTCCTACCAAACACAATATAGAAATTAAGTTTAAGAAAATATAGCTAAAAATTAAAAATTATAATGACAGTTACCTTCAAGCATGATGGCACTGTTGTGACAAAAGTTCTAGTAATATACGATTTTATAATAAAAACAATAATAATAATAATTATTATTTTATTATATTGGATTACAATACATTCTTTAAATAAGAGTACGATAAGAAACATAAAAAAAAAAAACACTTCCGTAATAAGCAGAGATGTAAAAGAAGTCAGATGGTAAAATATAAACTAAACAGGATTTAGAGCTTATACACTATACAGACAAACTAAAATAATACACACACATTTATGATTGACAAAATTAATTTAGAATCAATGTACACGTTATTAATGCATATTATCAAAGATGTGCTGTCGGCAATATTTTTTGAAAAGAAATGGGGTGATTACATACTTTTTTACCTCTTGAGGCAATTTGTTCCACAACTTTGGGGCAAGAACTGAGAAAGATGTACTAGCGATTGATGATCGATGAAGTGGGATTTCAAGATCTCTATGTCTGGTATTGTAGCTATGGTGTAGGTTAATAAGTTTTAGTTTTTCGTGTAGGTCCACCGGCCGTTTGTTTCTAATGATTCTAGCTACATTGCAAAGGTAATGTAGCATTCGTCGCTGTTTCATTTTTAGGAGTTTATGTTTTCTATAAACGTGGCTTATGTGATCGAATTTTCTTATGTTACATGCAAACCTAACTGTTGGTTTTGTACCTTTTGGATATGATTTGCAACATTTTCGTGTATTCCCATATAAACAATATCGCCATAGTCTAATAATGGATATATTAACGCATTCACTAGTTTCAACTTCATGTTTTCATCTAATAACGTTTTAAAGCAATATAGTGATTTTAGAAGACCGTATGCTTTTGCGCATTGAGTTATTACATGCCTTTCAAAGGACAAGCCACTGTCAAATATAAGGCCTAGATTCTTTCCATATTCAACTAGAGGTATTGGTACATCTCCCATTGTGATCACTGGGATTTTTGAGTTTAGGTGTAGATTATAAACATTATATTTGGTTCCTATGAGCAGAACTGAGGATTTTTTGGGATTAAAATTTAAGCCGTTTGTCTTAGACCAGTCATTTAGTAAATTAAGATCTTCGTTAAAGTGATTGCAGCACAATTCAATATTATTCTTATCTAAAGCTATGATACCTTGAATGTCGTCTGCATATTGATAAATTTTGATATTCTTTGCTGCTGCCGGTAGACTTTGGGCAAACACATTAAAGAATAATGGACCTAGTATTGACCCTTGAGGTACCCCGCAGCTTACATCAAGTGCCATTGATAAAACATCTTTATTGTTTTTTACAACTTTTACTTTTTGTGTCCTATCTGATAAGTAACTTTTTATAAGTAGTTCGGCTGTATTCGAGAAACCCATATTATGAAATTTTGCTAAAAGTAGGTCGTGGTCAATGGTGTCAAAAGCTTTACTACAATCCAGCAGTGCTAGTAAACTTGCGTTACCTTTGTCAATATTATTTTTTAAATCATCTACTACAGACGTTAATGCTGTAGTTGTGCTGCGCCCTTTAACAAAGCCTGACTGATTTTTGAAAAACCCATTAAGGTTTACTTCTATGTGTTGATGATGTGTTGATCAAAGGTAATAGTGGAAGAGAAATCCTTAGGTTTTTTCATCATTGATTTAAGGGCTAGTTTTTGAATAATTGATAAAGAGTTAAGATGTACATTTGCACACCACCCCATCCAATAATGCCATATTCAAAGCTTGACTGTAGCAAAGCAAAATATATAGTTCTAAGGACCTTAAGTTCAAAGATATTTCTTAATCTGTAAAAAACATAAAGTAGACTTTTTGATTTGTTACATAGAGCGCGAACATGTTCATTCCATTTTAAGTGATTGTCTATTTTAAGACCTAAGTATTTAGTCGATGAGACTTTTTCAATCTTATAACAGTTAGCGGTACATTTGAAATTTGCATTTGCATCCTGAGTATATGCACAAGAAGAAGAGTGAAGTAATACATTGAGGTTTGCATCATTAGGCTGAGTGACTTGGGTGGGTGAGAAGGTCATATATACAGTCTTCATTTCGTTTAAGGTCAATATGTGGTCATTTAGCCATTGATAGATGTCATTTATCACCCGGTTTGCTAGTTTATAGACCTCACTCCAAGTGTTCATTGAGAGAATTATAACAGTGTCATCAGCATATGATATAATAGTTCCATAAAATTTAAAATTACATAGCTCATTTAAATATAGATAGTAAACAGTATCGGTCCGAGAACAGTACCTTGCGGGACTCCAATTTCAACTGTTTTATAGTCACTATATTCATTTCCAATTTTTACTCTTTGTTTCCTATCATTTAAGAAGCTACGAAAAATGTCCAGTGCTAATCCTCGAACTCCCAGATTTTCCAATTTGGTGAGAAGTATTTTATGGTTTACTGTATCAAAAGCTTTACTTAGGTCCAAAAAAATAGCTATGTTTTTTTTTTACTGGTCCAGAGATTCATATATTGTGTTGGTTACTTTATAAATAGCATTATCAGTACTCAAGCCACTTCTGAAGCCAAACTGATTAGGAGAAATTAGATTATGTTTATTCATAAAATCCATAAGCCTTTTCTTTAAACATTTCTCCAATAGTTTTGAGAATTGTGTTGTTAGGGAGATGGGCCTATAATTTTTAGGTTCTTATTTACTTTCTGCCTTGTAAATAGGGCAGATATCGGCAATTTTAAAGTAATCTGGATATATTCCATTTGATAAGGCTGCGTTAAAGATGTAAAGAAGCGGATTAACAATATGGGGACGGATATTTTTTATTGTTTTCGTACTTATCTTGTCATATCCACAAGCGGAGTCATTTTTTAGATCAGAAATGAGTTTGTTTTGAGATAGGTTCCATGAACATTGAGTTTGGATTTAAGTTGGGCTTTGAGGGAACACCAGCTGCTTTCTGCTTTAAGTTTTTCTTTTTGTGATTAGTATTAATATTCTTTGCTAGGTTTGGCCCAATATTCGCATAGTGGTTAGCCAGTGTATTTGCAACTTCGATTGGTTTCTTTGTGATATTTCCAGAAGGAGTTTTCATTTCTGGGATACTATTAGTTGGTTTAGACCTTCGATTTGTTATTTCATTAATAATTTTCCACATTGATTTTGTGTTTGACCCTGCTTTATGCAATTTATTGGTATAGAACCTCTCCTTAGTTAGTCTTACCAGAGAATTGATCATGTTTCTGTACGTGTTATATAATTTTACAACGTTTTGATCAAACGGGCGGTTATGCATTATATTGTGACGTTTTTGTTTAAGGATTTGTTTATGAAGATTGCCTCTTTTTCTAATAGAAATAATTAGGCCTTTGGTGATCCATGGGGTAAGTTTCCTGTGTTTAGCATTAACAGTAATATTTTTAGTTAAAGTACTAGAGTTAATATGATTCAATAGGCTATTCATGAAATTGTTAGTGGCAACATTAACATCATCACAATCATAAACTGTACTCCAAGTTTCATTTTCCAGTAGTCCTGTTAGTTTTTCAAAATCCGTATAATATACTATGTAGTAAATGTTTCAGCTTTTTTGGTTTCTTTGTTAAGCCTAGGCCTATTCCAAGTAAAAATTATAGGGTAATGGTCTGTGATATTTGAGTGGATAATTGGTGCGGTAATACCACAGTTAGTTGGTGATTTTAAAAATACATGATCTATACAAGTACTAGTTACGCGTTGATTTACATTGATTGATTGTCGAGTTGGTGCATTAACACACGAAATGAAACCTCTGCCATACATCACACTAAGATAGTCATCCTGGTTTTGCTTCCATCCCTCAGTCCTTAAAATGTTAATATTAATATCGCCAATTAATAATGGTGTCTAGAGGTTGGAACTTTTTGGACCCAATATCATTACTATATAGTAAGTAAGAAAGAAGCACTAATTTTTCCGCTATTATTTAAGCATCACGGATTTTTAATAGTTCAAACTCCGTGGTAAGACTATTTATTATTTGAAGTACATATGGAATCCCCCCCCCCCCAAATACAAAAATTTGTAAAAAAAAAAAAAAAAACAGCAGCCAAACTCTCCTTCAAAAGTCTTTGGCTGTGAATGTTGTGAGATATAGAATTTGAGCCAATCTTTTCATTCTTCCTCCCTAGTTTCGCATTGAAAAGAAGTAAGATCATTTCGCCTGTTGACGAGCGCCAAGCCAACCATTTTTGTGGTAAAAAAAGGGAAAATTTTAAACTCAAAATCATAAAAAATTACTTGGCCGTCAAATTTGGTTCATTATGAGAACATTAAAAAGTCAATGGCCAAGTAATTTTTTTTTTTTTTTTTTTTTTGAGAAGGTTTTGAAGAAACACATGGTGCCCAAGTGGGTGAACACCGGACATAGATAGCGGAAGGAAGAACAGTAAAAGTGCAAACTAAACTACAATAATTTAGTGAAGGCTTAGGGCCCATCACAGGGTGTGAATGTTTGAGAAACACCGCTGCTCTGTAGGTCTCTAAAGACCTTGGCAACACCCAACAAAAGAAGTAAAGAAGAGTAAGAACTAACTAAACTAGACTCTATAGTAAAAGTAACCCAACCTTTCAATGCAGAGCAAAGCAATCCACATGTGCATAATTATACCATCCTAATCTCTAGAAGCGGTGGAGGCTAAAATATGTTTGTACTTGGTTAACCTAGAATACAGCAGAGATTAAGGATCACAATGAAGACTGTTTCACCATCAGTGGACGACCGTTTGGTACACATGCGGGAGGTACTGGGTATTGTAAGTGATTCAACTACATTCACAAATCATAAGAAGTTAAAAAATGTATTTTAAAATAAAAATTTACAAAAGATAAATGCAAAAAATAGGAATTCAAAAATAGAAAAATACGTATAGCTAAAATATAGTAATAAAATATAATAGTAATATTAATAGTAGTACTAGTAAATATATAAATAAAAATAAAAAAAAATAATAAAAATAAAAATAATATAATAATAAAAATAATAATAATAATAAAAATAACTATAATAAATTAAAGCGAAAAATCAGTGCTACACTAGCTGAAAGCACCAGGTAATGAAAATATTAAAAATTTTTTGGATAAAAAATTAAATACTACTCACAATAAAATTAGAAAATGTCCCGGTTTTATAAAGGATTTAAAAGAAAACCCGAAATTTTTTATGAAGGAGAAACCTTTCTCAAAAAAAAGGGACAATGCACGAAAAACCCCCAAGTAAATAGGCCCCAATTACAGCTACCAACTATATATAAAATATTGACTTCATGCTAAAAAATAAAGTATAAATCATTGCGAAAAAAACACAATATCAGGGCCGGGGAACAAAAAGGATGCTGAAAAGAACTCACGGGGATGTAAAGAACAACTTTTTATTGACTCTACTTAAAATCGGCACCCCTAAAAAAAGGAAATATTCCGTAAACTACAGACACAAGAAGCCTTTGACTCAAAACCACACACATGGCTTATTCAGTTTTTACAAAATATAAAACAACCCAATAATTGTAAACTTTTTAAAGGGACAGAAATGGAGAATGGAGAACAACACTAAAAAAATATGAAAAACCAGCAGTAAAACAGACCCAATACAAATTAAAAGGGGCTTTTTCCAAGGTGACTCTTAAGTGCATTATGGTTTTGTTGTCATTAAACCCACTTCACATTGCTTAACGAAGAATACGGTTTTTAAAATTTAAGACAATAAAAGGGTTGTCACACAAATTTTCCCCCCTATTTCTACATGGAACCAAAGTTGAGCATAATTTTTCTCAAAATAAACAGTCTAGCAATACAACTTAGAATTTATAAGATATTTCATGGAGTTTTGGAGAGACAAATGAAGAGCTAATACGAAAAGGGTAGGTTTCAAAGCAGAGAGTTCAGCTAGTGAGGAAATAGGATTGGAAAAATGGACGTAACGATGTATACAAATTTTTAGGATTGCACAAGCTGCCGAAGAACATAAAATTATGAAAGCAAAAATTGATAGATACTACAAGAAACGACTAAAGTCTATCCTCAAGACGCAACAAAAAAGGTAAAAACAAGCACAGCAATAAAAACATATCTGTACCAGTACTGACTATTTATTCGGAAAACATTAAATGGACCAGACAGCATCCCGCGTGGAAAAAATTAACTCGTACTACATTTCCCAAAAACAGAAACATCATCCTAAACCAATAGGAGATTGCATTCCAAAGAAAAAGGGGGGACGGGGGCTATGATCTGAACAACTAATTTAAACAAAAAGAAATTTTAAAAAAACTTTTTTTAAAAAAAAGACAACCAATCCCCACTTCATAGGGCTGTAGTGCTAGCTGACAAAACATTAACTCCACCAAACTGCAAACGAAAAAGCAATCTCAAGGGAAACTCATAACTGACGCTTCAAAAGAGTTTTGCCTCAGAAAGACCCACACAAGAGACATTTTGATGAACAACAAAAGGGCACTAGATATTAAAGCATCAAATAGGTGGTTAAACAACGGGGAACTATTTGGAGAAACCGAAGGTTTTATGACAGCTTTTCAAGACAGAGTGATTGCGACAAACAAATATAAAAAATACATAATACAAGATGCGACAGTAAACGATCAATGTAGAAAATGTAGTGCAAGGGGTGAAACAATCGAACACATCATATCCGGGTGCAAGTCACTATGTCAAACAGATACCTCTACAAAACATAACCAAGTAGCTAACATTATTCATCAAAAACTAGCAATCAAGTACAACCTCATTGACACAACAAAACCTTACTACAAATACAAACCAGAGAAAGTACTAGATAGTAAAGATTACAAATTAATTACAAACCCGACAGTTATAACAGCCCAAACGATACATCACAAACAGACCGGATTAATAATAATTGAAAAGAAGAAACAAGAAAACTACCCTTATCGACGTTGCTACCCCAATGTGCCATAACGTCGAGACCACGTGGAAGAAAAAAATTGACAAGTATAGTAAAACTTGCAATTGAGATCAAGAGATGTGGAAACAGAAAAAGGTAAATACAATCCCATTCATTATATCAGCCAACGGCATCATCCCGAAGAAGCTACATGAAAGCATTAAACAACTAGATCTTCAACCCAATGTTAATCGAGACCCCAAAAGGCAGTAATACTCAACACGTGTAGAATAGTTCGTAAATTTCTAAACTAAGAATGATACTTCGAGATTTCGAGACAGCTTCCATCCTGACATGGTTTTCGTGGTTTCCCAAGTCCGAAGAGCAAATGCTAGGATGGCGACGAGAAATCGGCCACGAACCCTACACAGCGAAAGAAAACATCATCTAAAACAATATTAGAATTTATAAATGACTTATTTTAGTTAGAGTTAAGACAAAAGTAATAATGTATGTAATAGGTACACATGGAAGTACTTGACGTAAGTCCGTACACCCTGTTAGCTCCGGTTTTAAAACCCAGTTTGTATGAAATACACCAATAAAATAATAATAATTTTTTTTTTTTTTTTTTTTTTTTTTATTAAAAAATAATATTACATGCATTTTTACAAAAAAACAATTGACATTGTCCACAAAGCCACATAGCGGGGTTGTCTGTGGATTATGAAACATATTATATGTTTCATGGATCAGACAGGGCTTAATTAAATTTTAATTTTATTTCACGAATAATGTTCATAGGCTAAATTAAAACTGAAATAAATAATTATACAACAACGAGAATACGACTTTACAATACTGAAATATACTAATTTAAAATTTTATATGACAGGCGAGAACATTCTTACATGATAAAAATCGCGACTGTATAACAAAGAAATAGTTTTTAAATTAATCAAATTAAAATGATTTATAAGTTAATCAATAGGCCTATCAATGGAACAAAGTAAGTAAATTTTAAGTTTATTTTTAACCTCACTATACGATTGCATAATAATAATAATAATAATAATAATAATAATAATAATAATAATAATAATAATAATAATAATAAATGGTTTATTGTCATAGTATCTACATTTTGCGAGAAGCATTTTCAGATGTACAGACAAAATACAGAAAATATAGAGAACAGTAAAACTTATAGTTATAAATTATTATATAAATAAATAGACAAGAAATATGTTCATGAATTACACTTTCATAATCTTGAGTCTAAACTAAACTTAACTAGGAAACGCTCAGTTGGACGCGTTGATAAGCGAGCACGTGCTATAGCTAGACCCACATTGCACATTTTTTTAAATTTAAAAATTTACGACGTTCGCGTTTCCAGTATTATTTATTATTGCCAAGGTATTTGGGTAAAACCGTGTTTAAATCTTTACTTTAAAATCCACCGCCATCTAGAGGACCTTGACTCATTGGGAAAAATATTGAAACTCTTTGGTGACAAATAATAGACTGCTTCCTCGAAAGTATTTTGATTACTTCTAGGTGGCAGTGCATTAGAAACTTCGCGCGTCTTTTCGTTGCCATGGCAACGTTACTTTTGTTATAATGTAATTTCCATCTACACTACTTATCGGATCAAACTAAAATTAACATATTCGTGACCGGACGGACATTCTAAATGATTTGGCTATCTCAGATTTTGTCGCCGGTTAGTTTGAAAAAAAAACTTTCGATTAACTTTAATGTAACTTTTTAACTTTTTGAACGATTTTGCCACAAAACTAATGGCATTCAATCTAGAAACAAAGCTTGCGGATGGTGAAAATTTCAACTCGATCCGAGCCTCCGTTCGAACGTTATCGCGAGACATACAAACAAAAAAAAAAAAACAAAAAAAACAAACAAACAAAAAAAAAAAAAAAACAAAACCAGTGACTAATTTTTCCGGCAGAGTCAAATGGAAACGCTCGCTTCGCTCGCTTAATTATACTAGGTTCTCAACTAAATATTCGTTTATGGAGTAATAAGCTTTTGAGATAAGGAACTTTTTTACAGAGTATTTAAAACGGTCTAATGAGCCTATGTTTTTTAGTTCAGTCGGTAGTTTATTAAACAATTTTATGTGTGTGTAATCAGAGTTTGTTTGGGTTGAAGATTTTGAAAAATAATTTACATGCATGTTGTTTTTTAGACGTGTGTCGTGGGTGTGGATATTGTTATTTGTTGGAAGGGTTTTTATGTTTTTTTTTTAACTTTTAGGATTGCCTGTAGAATGAACAAACTATAGAGTGTTAAAATATTTAATTTGATGAAGAGAGGTTTACAGTGTGATCTTCGAGACTTGTTTAGCATTGACCGAATTACCTTCTTTTGAATTATAAAAACTTTCTTGGTACTGGGAGAGCAACCCCAGAATTCAATTCCATACCTTATGTGTGACTCAAAGTTAGAGTAATATACTAGTTTGGCTGTTGCAATGTTTGCTACAGACTTGATTGATTTGATTGCAAAGTAGCCAGAGTTAAGTTTTTTAATTAGCACTTTGATGTGTTCGTGCCACTTGAGTTTACTGTCTATTATGAGTCCCACAAAATTTGTTGATGCCCCTACTTTGATTGAGGTATTATTTGTACTATTGTATACTGTTTTTATTTCTACCCGTGGGCCTTTGTGAAATTTAACAATTATAGATTTGGTTTCATTTAATAGCAGTTCATTATCGTTGAACCATTGTGTGGCATTAGCAATTTTTATTTCAGATATTTGTTTTAGAGTTGATATGTCATTGGCTATGGCTATTATGTTTGCATCATCGGCAAACATTTCAGAGTCTAGTATATTAAAAGGAAAGTCGTTGATAAATATTAGAAAGAATAAAGGACCTATTATTGAACCCTGAGGAACTAAAAATAAATAAATAAAAGTAATAAAAATCATAAGTCAATAAAAAATGTATTATAAAATTAAAAATACACAAAAGATAAAGAAGAAAAATAGGTAATAAAAAATAGTTAAAGCTAAAATATAATAATAATAATAAAGATGTACAAAAAAACTATTAATGTAATACTAAACTAAAGCTAATAGAAAAGATATAAAAAATAATAATAAAATATACATATGATAAAAAACTAAAACTAACTATAATAAAAAAGTTATAAAAAGACATAAAAAAACTATTAATAAAACTAAAAACTATTTGACGTGGACAGGAGGGCGCCTCGACTTGTCGCGGGCTCGCCTCACGGCCCACCTTTTGAGGGTTGCGTTGATGTCGTCCTTTAGTTTGTGCTTTTTCTCCACGTGTCCCCTGAGGAACGGCACGCGGTCTCCGCACCGCTCGCAGAGGTAGAGTGGTGGCCGCCGCTTCTTCAGTTTGGCCCCGGTCACTTCGGGCTCCTCTTCCGACTAGAGAAGAGAAATGCACAAATGTCCAAATGTCCAAACCCAGTCAAATACTATTAATTACACGTCACAAGCTATGTACGCGTACTCACCGACGACTCCAACTCGTGCCCGGGCCTGTTGCCCGGGTGGGGCAGGGCCAGCAGGCGCCGCCACTCGTACCTTTGGTACTTCTTGAGGGCCTCGTCCTTGGTCAATTTGTGACGATTTGAGTTGTAGTGTGGCAACAGTTTGGTCACTACCCTGCCACAATACGGGCACTTACACTTCTTTTTAACTGGTAGCCTCTTTCTAACAATGAAGTCCGTTTCTTCGCTTAGTTCGCTCTGCAATAAAATGGAAAACCAAATTCAAGCAACAAGAACAAACATCAAGAAAGATTATAACGATTTATAGAAATACACATCTAACTTACAGTTGACAACTCGCCATTGCTCGACAAAGAACTCGACGAGGAACTCGACAAAGAACTCGACGAGGAACTCGAGTCCGAGTCTTCGTCCTCGTCCATATCCAAGGGCTCGCCGAGGTGGACGGGACCGGGTGGCTCGACGGGCTCGACGTCGGCCTCGGCCACCCCGACCGGCCCTCCGAGGTCGAGCATGTTCGTACTCTTTGCCGGCGGCATGTGGGGGTGTGACTCTTCTCGGGAGGATTTCAAGAGCTTGGCCTTTCTTCTCCCTCTCAGTGGCTTGTCCACGTCATCTTCAAGGCGTAATCTACTCCTGGCGTCCTCATCCTCCTCTTTGCCCTCGCCGGCAGTCTCGTCGGACGAGAGGTCAATTAAGATGATTTTTTTCAATTTGTTTTGCCCGGGCGTCTCGGGATATTTCGGACGTCTCGATTCGGGCATCGTTAGCGTTACGGGGGTCTTCCTTTGTTCCTTCTTCCGATCCAAGTGCACCTCGGTTGCTACTTTTGTCCCGGGGTCGTTTGACGGGCGTGCCAATATTGGCTTGTACACGTCATCTTCGAGTTGTAATCTACTCCCGGCCTCGGATGTCGGTGCTGCAGCTGCCGTTGGCAGAAGGACATCCTTTCGTTGTGTGCTCCCATTACCTTTTATCTTGGCTGCAACCCCAGGAGCAGGCAAATCGGGCGAATCCTTTCCATCGAATTGCAATAGTTTTTTCCTCTTCGGTGTGTTGTACTCGTATTCTTCGGGGCGTAATCTGATTAATGTAACCCCCCTGGATTCTAATGTGAGTGCTGCAGCTGCTGCGGGCAGCAGGACTTGCTTTCGTTGTGTGCTTTCATCACTCTTTGCCTTGGCGGCGACCTCGGGAGCAGACAAATTGGGCGACTCCTTTTGCGTGGATTGCAACAGTTTAGAATTTTTCTTCTTCCTCTTCAGTGTCCTGTCCAACTGGTCCACGATCCCGGCCTCTGATGTCGGTGCCGCCGCCGCTGCGGGCAGTGGGAGAACCGCACGTTGTGTGCCGACTTCCCTTTTTCTCTTGACATTTGGCAATGATTTGGCCGCTCCTGAGGTTGCAGCCAAATCGGGCGACTCCCTTCCAGTGGATTGCAACCGCTTGGCATCATTCTCCTTCCTTTTCCGTTTCTTGTCCACCACGGCAGTGTCTTTTGTTACGTGTTCTTCGGCGTCCCCGAGGGTAGTGACTTCCTTACTGGCATCACTGTAACAAATTTACTTGTTATAATATCTAAGATGTAGTGTTACGCTTGCATTCCCACTACGTTCATATATTAAAACACATACATTCAGATTGTTATAAAACGACTACTAGTTTGTTTTATATAGTTACATTTCCTAATGAAACAACTCTAATGTAGTTGTTTTTATGATTCAACACTTTGTAATTTAACATCCAACAATGTCCTATTGCAACTACATAGGGGTGATAAAATTACAAATTCACTTATAATATTAGGCAATTAGAGCCATAATAATATATCTACAACGTTGTTGTTTTATTAAATATACTTGGTAATTAAACAATAGGGAACCTAAGTGGGCGTTGTCCGGTTCTCTCCGGTCAGCGTGGTATAGGCGATTAACCCGTGCTAAATGTTTCGTAAGCGATAGCGCGAGAACCAGACCACGGACCGGAATTATATTCATACTGTAAGAAAATATAATCTTTCCTCTTTGCGTGGATATACATAACTCTGCTCTATCACAAATATTAATTACATTTGTTTTGAGTTGAAGTGAACTCTACATTTACACTGTTGCCAAACCTTCCAAACTGCTCATGAAAAAGCACGTAAAAACATTTTGTCCGTAGCATCAGCATAACATTTGGTATCCGACTTGCTTTGTGGCTACTGTGAGGTCACTGGGTTGTACTAGATTATACATTACTAATAAAATATCCTTTAATGTGCCAACAAAATCTTGAATGCGAAGTACATTTAGCAACCATGGACAGGCGCGTGGTATGCGAGGATGCCACAGCTGCACACAACGTGGCTGCGTCTCGCTTAGGTTGCCGCTCAGACCGAGTACATTTGCGACAGCGCGCAAACATGGGTCAATTTAACTCATAATAGTTTGAATTTAGGAAGCGTCATCGAGCAAAGTAGAATGCCATCATCTTCATCACAAAATCATGCATCTTGCAATGGTATTAGTTTAGATTTCTTTTGCGCGAGTCAAAAGATACGGCGAGTTACATTTTCGTACCATGCTAATTCTTGTGGGCGCTGAGACCAGAGAGAACCAATTTCCTTCCCGCCTTCAAAACTTAGGTTCCCTATTGGATTTGTAATATTACATCTCAAATGTAGTTGTTTTATTAAATATGCAATTTAATTTAACAAGCCGTAGTGGCAAAATAAATTTTATTAATTACGATAATGTGATTTGATTAATTAGATAGTGATGCAGAGTTAATCTGTAAGAAAGACATACACAATTAGACAGATTAGAGGCAAATTAGCATTGCATATTAATTTCGTGAGTAGAAAAACCTGCGCCAATCTGGGCTCGAACCTGGATCACCTCGAGAAAGAATTACAAAGCATGTGATTAAACCATATACACCAACAGGACCTGTTAGAAATGTATCGAGTTTCGTCAGTCATGTTTAGAGCGGTGCACCTACGTATTTCTTTTCAACTCTTTAATGCCCCCTAATAAACATATTTTAACCACGCTAATGTTTTTCATACACTGATTGTAAATTATTTGATTACAAATGGCTAACACGTTTTCAATATTGCACGAGATTCCAAACCTGAAGCCGGTCTGGGACCCAACTGTCTGTAAGAAATAAACGATGCAAACCCAATAATAAAGGATGAACCTTATTGGGCCGGTAGTTTTATCAACGAGATTTATTTATAAAAATAAGTTAACTGTGTCTAATAACGGTATTTCGGTCTACAATCGACAAACTCCACTTTTCTAATAAATAGGAGCGGCCTATTTGTCAGATTCTTATTCAGAGATTTGACCGGCCGGCAAATAGTGCGACAAGGGCGTCAACAAAAATTATTAAAACTCATTCAATACGATCATTACAATTGGCCGCTTCGCGAACGCTTTTTCTAGTCGCGTTGATGGATGAGCTTTTTTAAATATTGTTTGCCAATATATACGTCAGAATCGGCCCAAATATCACGAAAATATCGTATTAAAAATCAGTGAAAAATTGTAACATTTCTTTAAATGTCTCTAACATCGTAACATATATAATTTCAGTGATTTTTAAAGTTCCCATAAAAAATTAAAAACCAAGACTCTTAGACCGGAAGGATATAAATAAACACAAACACACGAACAATAACCACGCGGTCAGAAATAAAACACGTACCAAAAAGTGCGTTAATTTTCCGGAAGCTCCACTTCCTTCCTCAGACACCTTCCTTCCTTCCCTCGGGTCTGAGAAAGGAAGCGGAACTCCCAGAAATTTACGCACTTTTTGGTAAGTGTTTTATTTCTGACCGTCGTTATTGTTTGTGTGTTTGTGTTTATTTCGTTCCCATAAAGTTTTATCAAAATCGGAGTAGCCGTTTGCCCGGTCGCGGGCAAAATCTTACGTAAATATCTAATTTAAAATCGGAAAAAATCGTTAAAGTACGATAATCATAAGAAATATTTGATTGTATCCATAAACGTGGCAAGTCTAAGTTCAGAGATTTCGGAGGTCTCCTTCGATTTTCATCAAGATCGCATGCCGTTTGCCCGATAGCGCGCGAACAAACAGACAGAAAAAAATTAAAAAAATACACGAGCTAAATTTTTTGGGGTGTCGGTGAAATTGAAGTCTTTGCTTCGCTTATCCAATGATGCACTACTAAATAACTTAAAACTAGGAAGCTTTGCAAACGCTTTTTTCAGTCACGTTGAAAGATGAGCTTTTTTCTAAGTTTTTAGTTTGCGTGGGATCTCTTTACTTATCAAGTGCTTTTTGAACGCATTGTAGGTGATTGTTGTCAAGTTTCTATTGTTATTTGTTAATTGTTATTATAAACCTCAAAAAAATATATTAAAAACTTTATTTATATGGATTCTGGCTAAATTTTCCAACTTTTTCTTACAAAAAGCAATACATCACCATTACCTTAATGTCCATGTGAAATATGAACGTTCTATCCCCACCCGTTTGGTCAGAATCGGCCCAAATGTCACGAAAATATCGCACTAAAAATCGAAAAAATAGTAAAAGTACGATATTCATGAGAAATATTTCTTTGATTTACCCAAAAACGTGGCAAGTCTAAGTTCAGAGATTTCGAAGGTCCCCTCCAATTTTCATCAAGATCGCATAATTATGCTGTTTCCCCGGTAGAGAGCGACAATTATTTTTATTTATTTATTATTTTTATTTCCTCCCGGTCTAAGAATCTTGATTTTTAATTGGATGAGCGAAGCGAAGACTTCAATTTCACCAACCCCCCAAAAAATTTAGCTCCGTTGTTTTTTTTTTTTTGTTTGTTTGTTTGTTTGTTTGTTTGTTTGTTTTTTTTTTTTTGTTTTCCGTCTGTTTGTTCGCTCTCTACCGGGCAAACGGCATATGCGATCTTGATGAAAATTTGACACGACCTTCGTTTTCTCTGAACTTAGACTTGCCACGTTTTTGGGTACAATCGAAGAAATATTTCTCATGAATATCGTACTTTTACGATTTTTTTCGATTTTTAGTGCGATATTTTCGTGCCATTTGGGTTAATTCTGACCAAACGGGTGGGGCTACATCGTTCATATTTCACATGGACATTAAGGTAATGGTGATGTATTGCTTTCTGAAAGAAAAAGTTGAAAAAGTTAGCCAGAATCGAGAGAAATAAAGCTTTTAATATACGTTTTTTGACTTTTTGTGCGATATTTTCGTGCCATTTGGGCCAATTCTGACCAAACGGGTGAGGCTACAACGTTCATATTATACATGGACATTAAGGTTATGGTTATGTAGTACCTTTTGAAAGAAAAAGTGGAAAAATTTAGCCAGAATCCATAGAAATAAAGCTTTTAATACAAGTTTTTTACGGTAAATAATACAAATTGACAAGAAACAAAAGAAACTTGACAACATTCACCTACAATGCGTAGGCAGCAAAACAAAGCACTTGCAAAAGTAAAGATATCCCACGCAAACTAAAACCTTTAAAAAGCTCATCCATCAACGCGGCGGGACTTTAGCGTTTTCCTAGTTAAAAAATAATTAAAAAATCATACTGCAAGTGATCTTCGACATCCGATATCGTAATTCATATAACAGCACATATTTTTATTAGACGGGCAAGCGAAGCGAGGGAGTCCTTTGACGGAATTTCTGCAGGACTTGATTCGTGTTTATGTGTATGTCGGTATGTCTGTCAGTTCAAATGTCAGACTCATTCAATCAATTACTCAGTCAATTACTTAGACTCAGTCTTGAGGACGCAACTTGAAAATAGTAGCACTGCAAATGTAGCGCGCTACTTTTTCGCTACATTTTCGTGTTAAATAGGGCCGGGGGTGTGGTGTGTGGGCACTCGAAATACAAAATTTTATAAGCTTCTTGAAGTCGAGCCAAGATGATTTTGGCCATTATGTATGTTGATTCTTTCATCAAAAGCACATTCTTTTGTTTCACCTGGCGTATTTTCACTGTAGAGTCTAGAGTCTAGACGTAAAAACATTCCAGTTGAACTTCTTGTCAACAACTGGTTTTCCAGGAAGAATGTGACAAAATAGCCTGCGAGGATCAGAGTGGCCTACTGGACAATAATGAGACCGAATTCGGAATGTATCAATTGGGGGGTGGGGGGATGCCAAGCATTTCATTCTTTCTCCCTAGTTGCGCATTGAAAAGTAGTAAGATCATTTTGCCAGTTGACGAGCGTCAAGCCAACCATTTTCGTGGTAAAAAAAGCAAAAATTTTAAACTCAAAATCATAAAAAATTGCTTGGCCATTGACTTTTTAGAGCCCTCGTACCAAATTCAGTGGCCAAGTAATTTTTTTTATGATTTTAAGTATAAATTTTTTACTTTTTTCACCACGAAAATGGTTGGCTTGGCGCTCGTCAACAGGCGAAATGATCTTACTTCTTTTCAATAATAATAATAATAATAATAATAATAATAATAATTGCTTTATTTCCACATAAAATGTACATGTATATACATGGTATATTTTTAAATACCCATAGGCACGGTGCTGTACCTGTTTTAGTAGGGTTTATGGAAAGAATCGAAAATTAATTAAATAACACAATAAATAATAATTAGTATAATATATCATATAAAAGTCTATAAAAAAGTCTACTTTAGGCTTATTAACATTTTTTGTCTTTGACTAACTGACTAAACTGTCATAGGCCATGTGTAACTTAATGCTTTGACACAACCAACAGAATAAACCAAATTGTCATTTTAAATAATGCCATTATAAAAACAAAATCAATGACTTAGATAACAAGGGGGGATAAATTGTAGGCCTCCAGTGTTGGTCTAGGTTTTCCCTTTTTTTTATAATTGTTTTTCATTTGATTAACTCAACCCTATATTGAATTCAGAGTGAGAAGTCTGTATCTGAAGGATTCAGCAAAATGAGTAGATGTTTTTTTTAGAAGATATTTTTGTTTTTTTGTTTAAATCATCTGGTTGGTTGGGGTTTTTAATGTTAAGGAAGTTTTTTAAAAAAAGTTTTTATGTAGTGGATGAATTTTTTGGGTTATTTTCTTATTATGAAAGTCTTCATGAATTTTCATTTTCTGGTTTGTGTTGGTGAATGGCTTTATTTAACATGCATTGTTAAAGTTTTTCTTTGTTGCCCGAAAGGGGCTGTTATGTACAACGTAAAAGGTAAATATTTTTGTTTTTTAAAATGATTTTACAGTGTGGTTTTTAAAGCGCAACTAGGGAAAAAATAAAAAACTTGGGTCAACTTCTATATCTACAGCATTCACAGCCCAAGACTTTGAAAGGGGAGCTTGGTGCCGTTTTTTTTTTACAAATTTTTGCATTTGGGGGCGATATCACATCTTTTTGTTGTTTGTTTCATATCAAGGCGTGAAATACGGAATTACCGGTACGTGTAAAGGTGGATACAGTGCCTTTATAAACAGATTGTCTAAAAACACAAGCTACCATCTTTTGTTTTTGTTTACAATCTGTAGTTGGCAATATACAATATGTTTATTGAATTTCCTATGGTTAATGTCGTCTTGGGTTTTTGTGTGAATGATTTGTTGACCGGATAATAACACATTGACGCATAATTTTAATCAGCAATTAAAATATTAAAATTGTATTAAATACGACCTAACGTTTTTCCCAAAGTTAAGGGTGGTAGGGAACAGTGGGGTGAAATATCGCTTGCCTCCTGGCGGATTATTATGTTTCATATTGTTATGTACCATCATGCCAAATTTTATGCTGATAACTCATTTGCTGCCTTCATGGTGAATGCTGGAAATCAAGGTAAAAATAATATATAAACTATTAGGTATGGGGGTTGAAAAAATGTGGTTTAGGAAATGAGAATAGGCCGATCGGCGATTGGGTGCAAATATTAAAACATAATTTACTAATTTGAATAAAAATTCAATTTTGGGTTAGAGCTATGAATTATTCCAAATTTAGGGGATGATTTAGGGGGTGTTGGGGTGGAATATCGCTTGCTTCTCGGCGAATTATTTTTCATATTAGTATGTACCATTATGCCAAATTTCATGCTGATGAACTCATTAGGTGCCTTCATGGTGAATGCTGGAAATCAAGGTAAAACTCATATAAACTATAAGGGATGGGGGTTGAAAAAATGTGGTTTAGGAAATGAGAATAGGCTGATTGGGTTAAGACACATTAAAACATAATTTAATTTCAATAAATTAATAATTTGAATAAAACATCAATTTTAGATTAGAGCTATGAATTATTCCAATTTTAGGGGGTGTTGTGGGTGGAATATCGCTTGCCTCTCGGCGGATTATTTTTCATATTATTATTTACCATCATGTCAAATTTCATGATGATAACTCATTAGGTGCCTTTGTGGTGAATGCTGGAAATCAAGGTAAAAATAATATAAACTATTAGGGATGGGGGTTGACAAAATGTGGTTTATATAATGAGAATAGACCGATTGGGTTATATCAGTCATATAATAATCAGTTAACTGAGTGGGCAGACTCAAAATAAATTTATTTATTTATTTATTTATAACATAATTTTGATACCTAACTAATTTGATTAAAAATTCAATTTTGGGTTAGAGCTATGAGTTATTTTAATTTTAGGGGATGATTTAGGGGGTGTTTGGGGTGGAATATTGCTTGTCTCTCGGCGGAAGTATGTGAGTCTGAGGTACATCTAAGTGTGGTCCAAGTCTCATAGTTTTAAGATGTACCGTTTTCTCTGTAGGCTCTTATTCCTCTGCCAGAATCCCCCCCTTCCCCCCCCCCCCAACCAACCAACCAGCCAGCCGGAAGATTTTCGTCGATTTTTACGCACTTTTTTTTAACACAGAACGGGTTATCGGATCGGGCTGATTTTTTTTGGTATGTCATGGACCACATATCAGGTCATATATCGAGTTTCAAGATTGTTAATATTTCTGTACGGCGTGTGCAGATAGCTGAAAACTTCCCAACTCGGGTAGGAGTAAACAGGGTCGCCTTCTAAGCAGTCGCGTGCGCTTGGCTGCGGGCAAACGACCGTCGCACTAGATAATAAATTTACTATAGTTGTTTTAATGTCAGTGGCTCACAATAATACCAGACCAGTGATGAAGTTAAATTGTATGGCGAATGGCGAATGTATTTTTAGCATCCAGCATGGTTAAAATTACAATTTGTATGTATAGGTGTTATTTTGCAGTTACAATATTGTTTTTTGTATTGATGTTAACAATTTATTACACATTAGATGTACTACTATTTCTTAAGAACATAAGAAGTATATGTATTTTAGAAAAACATTCCACTTTTTTTTTACACAAAACAAAATTGTTAGTATACTAGGAAAACGCTTAAGTCCCGCCGCGTTGTTGGATGAGCGTAATTGGTGCATTGAGCTGCCAATTGTTATGTGGATTTTTTGTTGTTCTGTGAAAAAATCATTACTAAGTTGAAGATTTTTTTAAAATTAAATAAAATAAAATAAAAATTTAACTTAAATTTTAAATTTTAATTAATTAATTGTGATAATTTTAAAAAAGGAAAAAATCGTAATATTGAAATTTTCATAAGAAATAATTATTCGAATGCGCACAAATTTTACACGAATATATTAATTCATAAAATTAAGGTTCTGTGAAAAAATCATTAAAATCGGATAAAGCATGTAGGTGTTATAAGCTGAAGAAATTTTTTAAAAATAAAAAAAATCGTTAAATTGCAATTTTAATGAGAAATAATTTTCCGATTGCGCTCAAAAACGTGGCAGTTCTAAGTTCAGAGATTTCGAAGGCCTCCATAAAATTTCATCGCAATCGGAGTATCGGTTTAGCCGGAATCGTGCTAACAAACAGACAAAAATACAAAAAAAAAAGATAAAAAACATTCCGGATTTTTTTCTCCAGTGTAGTGAAATGGAATCTTCGCTTCGCTCGCTACGCTCATCCAATTAAAACAAATATTTCTTAGAGTGTGCAGCCAACTGTGACAATGTCTTGTTCATCTCGTTTAAAAACCAAATAACCGCACCACAGTCTGTAACACAAAGAACACATTGTGGTCATTCACCTCTCCTGCATTGTCAACTGACTACGACACGTCCCTCGTTGGAAACACCACAATGCCCGAGCTAGCGGTAACTGTTGCTATTAGAAGGGGATATGATTCATTTGCAAACCCGCACAGTAGTCTTTAACGTAAAGAGCAAACCGTGGGCTGGCACATCAGGGCCGAGATCCCGGCTCACTAGCTTACATAAATTAAATATAAAATTAAGCATATAGAGTCCACCAATGCAGTCACGTGACGTGGGTGTAGAATGTACAACTCACCACAGTGGTATTCCCGTTGACAAAAACTGCTCGAATTTCGGTAGTAGATGAGGATACCTGCGGACGAGGTATAGCCGCATAAAGGTGTCACTCACAAAGTTAAGGCACACCCTCAGGTCACCGATCCGATTATCGTATGGCCGTCTGTACGTCAGTGAAAAGGACCTCCTCACTCCAGCTACTAGGCGAGGACTCGTCGACGTGATCACGAGTGGGATCTGATCATCATTTGACGCAAGTATCCCAGCCATGAAAGGACCTCCTTACCAGGCAGAGTTGCGGCGTGACCACAATTGCACGTAAATCTGTAATGAAAATTACCATATTGAGGACACCACACACATTTCCCGCAAGGGCGGACGAATTTGTTGCGAACATAAAGGGCAATGTTTTGGGACTTCCAGTCGGAATCTTTTGTCTACTCTAGTCAATGGCGCTATGGCCCTCGTATTTCCCTACTGGATGTGTTCCTAACCTCGTCACTGCATTGCTATGATTTGTAATTTAAATGTGCTGGAACACTGAAACAGTCTAGTAAGACCATGTCTCTGGTAATTTTAGAGGGATGCAATCAAGGAAACACTAAAACTGGTTTGGATCGTTGCCTAAACTTAACCGTTAACCCTAACCTAACTTTTTTGGTGCACGATATCTCGCCAGTTTTTTTTTTTCTAAGAACAAAAATATATCTTGCAATGCATTATATAAAATTTCTATCAAAAAATATTGGATGAAATTCGTGAAATGTCAATAAGGTATTTGTAAAAATAAATATTCATACATCATTTGTAGACATAATAACATTATATTTGAATGTTGTGAGATAATTTTACATACAGTACAATAATTATGGACTATAATGAATAATTAGATCCTACACAACAAGAATGCAGTTGCTCTATTAAAAAGTTAAAGGTCCATAGAGCTCGTTGTGCTTTGCAGTCGAACGTGCGACTTCCTCAGCCTCGCTCACTAGTAGATGGTTTCGAGATTTCACCGCAACTGTCTCTACGAATGCGACCGACGTTTAGAACAGTGTTGAATTCAGACTTTTCATCCCGGGGGGGCTATATAAGATCCCGGGGGTATTACATATGGACCAAGTATGGGGGCTGGAAGGCAAAGCCTCCCAAAAAAAATAAAAAATAAATAATTTGAAAATCAGGTTTTTAGAGTGTGTTTGGTGCGTTTTAGAAAAAAGTTGTGGTCTGAATGCAATACCAAAATAATTTTGTTTTTGTGTGTTGTGTTGTGGACGCTAAAAGTTCCTAAATATCCGCAAGATTTCACCTTGAAACCGCTAAATTATCATTACTGTCATTTTAGCAACAAAAATTAATACATCTTCCAAACAAGGTGATATACTGTGTTTGTTTTTTTTTTACAAATCACAGCACGATTTTGTAAAATTCGACTTATAGGAAGCAAGTATAAGTGTTTAGCCTAATATACAAGGAGAACTGCGTTGACCCCTCCTTCTACAAGATGCATATATGCATTGGTTACCTGATAATAGAGTTTTTGCATCGAAAAGTACACTGACTGTTTACACCACATACTGCATCTGTGTTAACCACCTGTATCAGTCCTGCAAGCGCATATCCCCTCAAGGCGCGACTGCGAGCCAAAATACAAAAGAAGACATAATTGGGAATTTCATAAGCAGAATCGGGACCCTTCGAATAACCATACATTCATAAATCTAGTTCCTAGCCTCGTGAGTTGCCCACACTTTTTTCGTAGGGTCTGCCTATTTGATTACAGTTACAAACAAAACCTTCAAAGCAATATGTTCCTGGCCTTTCAAAACTTCAAAGTGACATTTCAAAATTGAGGAATATATAGTGCATGTAGTCAATTTATTCCCGGGGGGGCGAATGACAGTTCCGAGGGGGGGGGGGGGATTATAGCTGGATTCAACACTAGTTTAGAATCTCTTCCCACAGGAGTTTCAGTTCTCCAATAGATTTCACCTCTTCGGGAGTTGCAGTATTAACCGGTGGCGTAGACTGCGGGGGAGCACACACACACAAATAATACCTATTTTTCTAAATTTCCATCACTACATTCCATAGACAACGAAGAACCTACACAACAAGAATGCAAATGGAGCTGGTCTGTGCTTAACAACATTTTATCTGAATATTAGCAGGTAAAAGGCATTTCTAACCTAAAAGCTGTTTTACTCTAAATATAAGAAAAAGCATATTTCCCAACATTTGCACCCATTTCTCAGGATATTTAGATCAATTTGAATAAAATTCAAAGGATATGTCAATCATTGCAGTTTACAAGACCCCTAGCAGAATCAAGTAATTTGAATGGAAGGTTTACAAAATAACGACATATGTTTGGTTTTAAAAAAAAATCAAGAAAAGCTATTTCTTTTTAAATAGAATGTCATTACAAAACATAATACTAATAACTCACAAAAAAAATCGAGGAAGATTGCTTTGATTGGTTCAATAGAAAACGGGACATTACGTATAATAAATATGAACGGGTATATGCCAATGAGCTTAACAAGGCCAATTTATTTTTAAATATTTAACTAGTAAAGTTACCGATAAAATGCACACCACTAGCTTTAAAAAAAAAAAAAAACGGATAAATACGTGAAATGCGCGATCAGTGATCATATTAAGAAGCTACGAAAACACGGTTGTATGAACAGTGAACACAGCTATTTGGTTAACACTGTGCATTGTGATGAAAGGCCTAGCCCTGAGTGCATTGTCTGCATTTGTGTTTATAATATATAATTATTAAAAAATAAAAAATTATTAAAAAATATAAATATAAAGGAAAGACCAGCTCACTAATGTGCCTTTAGGAAAAACCTGGCTGTGTATAAGAGCGGAAAGACCAGCTCAATAATGTGCCTTTAGGAAAAACCTGGCTGTGTATAATAGCGGAAAGACCAGCTCAATAATGTGCCTGCAGTAAAACCGTGTCTGCGAGTATTAATATAATGATATATAATAATAATAATAATAATAATAATAATAATAATAATAATAATAATAATAATAATAATAACTGAAAATATTGACTTCATGCATAACAAATAAAGTATATAAGCATTGCGAAGAATACAATATCATGGCCGAGGAACAAAAAGGATGCTGTTAGAACTCGCAGGGATGTAATGAACAACTCATTATCGACTCTACTGTAATGAACCAGGCACACAATAAGAAAAGGAATATTCATGTAAACTACATTGACTACAAGAAAGCTTATGACTCAACACCACACACATGGCTTATTCAGATTTTACAAATATATAAAATCAACCCAGTAATTGTAAACTTTTTGAAGACAGTAATGAAGACATGGAGAACAACACTAAAACTAAATATGAAAAACCAGCAGATAACTACAGATCCAATCCAAATTAAACGTGGCATTTTCCAAGGTGACTCATTTAGCGCATTATGGTTTTGTCTGTCATTAAACCCACTGTCGCATATGCTTAACGAATCAACACACGGATTTAAAATTAAGGACAATAATATGGTATGTCACACAATTTCTCACCTATTCTTCATGGATGATCTTAAGTTATATGCATCAAATTTTGTTCAACTAAACAGTTTAATCAATACTACATTTGAATTTAGTCAAGATATATGCATGGAGTTTGGAGTAGACAAGTGTAAGACGCTACATATCGAAAAGGGTAAGGTTACGCAGGCAGAAGAGTTCCAGCTAGATGATGGAAATAGGATTGGAGTAATGGATGATAACGAAGTATACAAATATTTAGGATTCTCACAAGCTGCCAGAATTGAACATAAAGTAATGAAAGAAAAATTGATAGATACATACAAGAAGCGACTAAAATCTATCCTCAAGACGCAACAAAACGGTAAAAACAAGATCACAGCAATACATACATATGCTATACCAGTACTGACATATTCATTCGGAATCATTAAATGGACGCAGACAGACATCCACGCGTTGGAAATATTAACTCGTACTAGAACTTACCAAACACAGGATACATCATCCTATATCAGCAAAAGAGAGATTGACACGTCCGAGAGAACAAGGAGGATGGGGCCTTATTGATCTGAACAACTTATATTATAAACAACTAGACCCTTTCAGAAAATATTTTTTTACAAGGAGCAACCAATCAACAATACATAAAGCTGTGGTGCTAGCTGACAAATCATTAACTCCACTCAATCTAGGGTACGAAAATGTCAATCTACAAGGGAAACTCATAACTGACGCTTCAAAAGAGTTATGTCTCTCAGAAAAGACCCTACACAAGAGACATTATGATGAACTACATAAAGGTCACGTAGATATTAAAGCATCAAATAGGTGGTTAAACAACGGGGAACTATTTGGAGAAACAGAAGGTTTTATGCTGGCTATTCAAGACTGAGTGATTGCAACGAAAAATTATAAAAAATACATTATACAAGATGCGACAGTAAACGATCAATGTAGAAAATGTAGTGTAAGGGGTGAAACAATCGAACACATCATATCCGGGTGCCAGTCACTATGTCAAACGGATTACCTCTATAGACATAACCAAGTAGCTAACATTATTCACCAAAAACTAGCAATCAAGTACAACCTCATTGATACACACACACCTTACTACAAATACAAACCGGAGAAAGTACTAGATAGCAAAGATTTCAAATTATATTACGACCGCACAGTTATAACAGACCAAACTATACATCACAACAGACCGGATATAATTATAATTGACAAGAAGAAACAAGAAACTACCCTTATTGACGTTGCTGTCCCAATGTGCCATAACGTCGAGACTACATGGAAGAAAAAAATTGACAAGTATAGTGAACTTGCAATTGAGATCAAGAAGATGTGGAAACAGAAAAAGGTAAATACAATCCCATACGTGATATCGGCTAATGGCATCATACCGAAGAAGCTACATGAAAGCATTAAACAACTAGATCTTCCACCCAATGTTTACATCGAGACTCAAAAGGCAGTAATACTCAACACGTGTAGAATAGTTCGTAAATTTCTAAACTAAGAATGATACTTCGAGATTCCGAGACAGCTTCCATCCTGACATGGTTTTCGTGGTTTCCCATAGTCCGAAGAGCAAATGCTAGGATGGCGACGAGAAATCGGCCACGACCGTACACAGCAGAAAGAAAACATCATCTACAAACTATATCATAAATGACTTATTTTAGTTAGAGTTAAGACAAAGTAATAATGTAGGTATGTAATATAGATACACATGGAAGTACTTGACGTAAGTCCGTACAACATGTTAGCTCCGGTTTTGACCGAGTTTGTATGAAATACATCCAATACAATAATAATAATAATAATAATAATAATAATAATAATTAACACAATTAACTGGTCGGGACATTTCGCCGCGTCGATTCTGCTTTTATTGCGTTTGACGTTTCAGCCCAACTGTATGGGCTATCCTCAGAAAACAAGAAATAAAATTAAAAACTTACAAAAATATAAGCCAAGACAAGGCTTCCCATAGAAAAACAAAATAACAACAACAAAACAAACAGTTACCATGATCAGGCTCCGCCTTCTATAAAATTGCATTACATTCTAATAAAGTCTTTTTCACAACCAGATCAACCTCACATTTGAGAATTTCTGGTGCGTATCCGATCACTCCGTCGAACTCCACTTTCTTGGGGCTGATCCATTTCCGGGACAGGGAGGACGAGAAGGCCTGCATTCGAAACCGGGAGTAAGTTCTCTGGGCTAATGCGTTTATTTACGATACGGCCAGCCTTGGAGTTGTCTTGAATCAGTTTTACTATGGGCGCCCACGACCCGCTCAGCTTAAACCCAACATCACCATTAAAATTGTTTGGTGTTTTAGCTATTTCAATGGACTCTCTAACCAATCTTGGCAGTAACCGAGGCTCTTTGCAAACTATTGTGGCACTATCAAACAGAATTTCATGTCTTGGATTATTAGCATTTTCACAAGCATGTTTAGCAACCGCCGACTGTTCTTCTCGAGCATGCCTACAATGCGCTTTATGTTCTTTCAATCTTGTTCCTACTGTCCTGCATGTTTGGCCTATATAAACCAATCCACACTTGCAAGGAATTTGGTAAACACCACTCTCTTGCAGTGGAATTATATCCTTGACTGGCTTCATCAAATGGGCTACCTTTTTCCATGGAGTATAAATAGTTTTTATATCTTTTTTGGCTAAAATGCGACCAATTCTGTCCGTCGTATACTTCACGTAAGGCAGGAAAGCTCTCGTGATGTTACCGGTAGCCTCATCTTCAACTATCTCACTGTTGGCAGGTCTCTGTGGTCTATTAAAAGCCCTGTTGATGGTTGCATTACTGTATCCATTGTTTAATAATGCTTCTCTGAGCACCACCTTTTCCCTCCCTAAACTTGCTTCGTCTGACAGTCTGTTAGCGCGGGTTACCAGCGTGTCTCATGCAGGTACAAGTTGGTATGAGTGGGTTTACGATAAACTGAGTGGCCAGAAATATTTCCCCTCGTGACAAGAATTTTGTTAATTATTTACCGGGCCGCGAAAGCCTTAAATTTGAAATAATAATAATAATAATAATAATAATAAAAATAATAATAATAATAAAAATAATAATAATAATAATAACAATAATAATTTTTTTGAAGGTGGCTTTTTTGCCAAAAAGTCCTAGACCTAGGTCTTGCGCAAGTCTAGGCAAGGCAAGGCCTAGGTTCACAAATTCTCACATTGTTGAACGCTATAAAGAAGCAAGGTCAAATAGATAATAGTTAAACTGGTAGAAATATATAACTACGCAATCTCTCTACGAATATCATTTGAAAATATTTTAAGGTTGCTTAAGCCAAAGCTTGCTTAAATGTAAATAGACGCCATGAGGCCCTAGGCTTAGACTGTCTGCAAGATATGTTAAGTTAGCACATAATTTGAATCCTCTAGTGAGTCTTCTTCAAGAAGCTTAGTGTGGTTAGGACCTCCATAGTTAGAGTGACCAAACCTCTCAATGCAGAGCAAAGCAGACCACAAGGGCGTAACTTTCCCAACTAAAACTCTAGAAGTGGTTGGGGCGAAAACACGTTGGAACTTAGTTAACCGGGGGGGTACCTGAGCCCGTTGATCATTTATGCAAATAAAGGCATAGTACTGGTCTTATTAGTACTAAAACAAGTACATAAATATCAAACACACAAGTATGAATGACACAATTAGATATTGAAAAGTAGTTTCATTCGGGTAGGCACCTACCTCCGGAAGTCAATTGCAGCATTTCTTGATACCACCAAACAACAAATAAATACATATTAACCTAAACTTTAGTGGTCGCCTAGAGCCAGCCACACGGTGTTGGTGGTTTTGAAGAAACACACGGTGCCCAAGTGGGTGAACACCGGACATAGATAGCGGAAGGAAGAACAGTAAAAGTGCAAACTAAACTACTATTATATAGCGAAGGCTTGGTGCCAATCACAGGGTGTGAATGTTTGAGAAACACCGCTGCTCTGTAGGTCTGTAATGACCTTGGCAACACCCAACAAAACACGGAAAGAAGAGTAAGAACCAACTAAACTAGACACTATAGTTATTATTATTTTAATTGATTTTATAGAAGGTGGCCTTTTTGCCAAAAAGTCCCAGGCCTAGGCCCTGCGCAAGTCTAGGCAAGGTAGTAGTAGTAGTATGATTTATTTATTTAGCTTTCGCTAGTTCGTTACATGTTACAATCATAACATACAATATAAAATTACAAATACAAATAATATAACATAATATACAATTATGCGCTTCACATAAGTAGAAAACAGAGTCTATACATAATACAAAATTAAACTATTCCAACAATTTCAGTCACATTCCTTCATATGGAAATTCAGATTTTAAAAAATTAATACATTCAGTTTTATATATATTGAATCTACTTTCTTTGATACCGGTTTGGTAGACTATTATATAATTTGATTCCATTAATAAAAATTGATTTTTGGTTAACAGTCATATTTTGTATGTTTAAATGAAATTGATTGGCCTGCCTAGTTTGATGATCATGAACTTCATTATTTTTGTTAATGAACTCATCAAAGTTGTCATTGAATTTTCCATCCACAACATTGCGGATGAAAATTAGTACCTTCAGGCCCAATCTTTGCTCAACCGTCATCCATTCAAGAACATCCAACATATCTCTAACATGTGTTCTTTTGTTAACCCTCAATATAATTCTCATTCCTTTATTTTCCAATATTTGTAACTTTCTTATGTTATCAGTACCAGATTTCCAGAGTAAAGAAGTGCAGTATTCAAAATGAGGTCTGATTATTGTTTTATATATCATCAATCTTGACCATTGACTTAAGTGTTTGCTAATTCTGTACATATAACCAATTTTCTTGCTAATCTTTTTTGATATATATTGAACATAATCATGAAAATTTAAAAGTTGGTCTATAATAACCCCCAAATACTTTACATTACTTTGAAAATCTAGTTCAGACCCTTCCAGTACAATTTTACAATTTGAATTAATGCGTAGTGTATTATTGATTTTAACTAATGAATTTGAAATAAGAATACATTGAGTTTTGGTTACATTAAGCTTCAACTTATTCCTCATAAACCAATCACATAATAATTTAAGATCCCTATTTATTATATCACACACTTCTTTCAAATCTTTACCTGCATACCAAATGAGTGTGTCATCTGCGAAAAGGTTTACAAATGTTCTTAAAAGAGATTCAGGCATGTCATTTATGTAAACAATAAACAACAGAGGTCCAAGAACAGACCCCTGGGGAACCCCAATGTTAGTTTTAATTTGCTTAGATTTATTTCCTAGTATTCTTGTTTGTTGAGTTCTATTTTCAAGATAACTCATTATCCATTCAATCACTGTTCCATTTATTCCATATTTACTTAATTTAGTTATCAATATTTTTCCTATCAATAGTTTCAAAAGCCCTTTTTAAATCTATCATAACAGCAACTATTATATTGTTTTCACTATCTAGAATACTTTTCCATTTGGAAATCAAATATTGCAATGCAGTTTCAGTTGACATTTTCCTTCTAAATCCTGATTGATATTTATAAAATAGGTTATTACTTTCAAAAAAATCTAACAGCTGGTTATAAACTACAATTCTAATATTTTTTCATAAACTGGCAGCATATTAATAGGTCTAAACTCTTGTGGCATTTTTGGGGTTTGCTACTTTTGGAACAGGCTAAATAAATAAATAAATAAATATAAATAATAAATAAGGATGGCAGGTCAAATAGAGTAATAGTTAAGCAGGTAGAAATATGTAACTACGCAATCTCTCTACGAATATCATTTGAAAATATTTTAAGGTTGCTTAAGCCAAAGCTTGCTTAAGGCTTAGGTTGTTAAGTTAGCACATAATTTGAATCCTCTAGTGAGTCTTCTTCAAGAAGCTTAGTGTGGTTAGGACCTCCATAGTTAGAGTGACCAAACCTCTCAATGCAGAGCAAAGCAGACCACAAGGGCGTAACTTTCCCAACTAAAACTCTAGAAGTGGTTGGGGCGAAAACACGTTGGAACTTAGTTAACCGGGGGAGGGGGGGGGGGGGGGGGGGGGGTACCTGAGCCCGTTGATCATTCATGCAAAATGTAGGCATAGTACTGGTCTTATTAGTACTAAAAGAAGTACATAAATATCAAACACACAAGTATGAATGACACAATTAAATATTGTAAAGTGCATTTACTAAAACATGTCTTTGTGTCAGGGCGGAGAAAACCACCCAGCTACATAAAGTGCATTTACTAAAACCTAGCTATGTGTCAGGGCGGAGATAACCACCCAGCTAAATAAAGTGCATTTACTAAAACCTGTTATGTGTGAGGGCGGAGATAATAACCCACCTAGATAAAGTGCATTAATTATTAATTTAGATGAATTATTGATTCTATAGGAGGAGGAACGATACGAACGGTGAAATGCATGCGATTATTGGATCTGCGAATAGGCCACGACTTTAGGAATTGCGATTCAATTGCTTTCAAAGATACAAACTGTGACAATAAAGCTACGCCCATAGAAACTGCGAAAAGGCCACGACCATAGGAACTGGGAAAAGGTTTCGACAATAGGAACTTTTTTATTTAATTATTTATTTTTTCATTTATAATTTATGCTACGCCCATAGTTACACCAAACTCTTGTTTAAAAAAATTTCAACTTGATTGTAATTGAAATATTGATTATAAGATGCAGACAGACAAACAGACAAGCACATGAAGTTTATATAAGCGTTGTAATGAAAAATCGATTATAAGATTTTGTCAAGACAGACAGTCAGACACAGACAAACAAATAAAGCTAATATAAGCGTTGTATAAAATACCAAACTGAAATTGATTTTACACGGATTAAATTTGGGTCTAAAAGGGCTAAACACTATCTAACTACACTTTAGAGAAGAATGTATAACTTACCAGAAATGTAATCCAAATTGTGTGTACTGTTCACTTTGCAACTTCCAACACTTCGTTGCAATTTATAAAACACGACTCTACGTTAACACTTTTCAAAAAAACACTGATTCTACGATGCACCTCTTAAAACACAGACACTCCGTTGCACTTATTAAAAAACTTGTCATGATCTTCTTGACAAACACTCAGGGTGGTGCTGCAGACAAGACTGATGCCAAGGAGAATTGTAACCGGCCTTATAAAGGGGGACACTGCAATAAGGAACCATACGAACTGTGAAATGCATGCGATTATAGGAACTGCGAATAGCCCACGACTAAAGGAACTGAGATAACCTTTCGAAGATACAAACTGTGAAAATTAAGCTACAACCATAGGAACTTTGAAAAGCACACGATGATAGGAACTGCGAATAGTCCACGACTAAAGGAACTGCGAAAACCTTTCGAAGATACTAGGAAAACGCTTAAGTCCCGCCGCGTTGTTGGATGAGCGTAATTGGTCCATTGAGCTGCCATGTGTTATGCGAATTTTCTGTTGTTCTGTGAAAAAAACATTACTTAGTTGAAGATATTTTAAATTAAATAAAAAATTAACTTAATTTTTTTTTTATTAATTGTAATTTTTAAAAAAAGGAAAAAAAACGTAATATTGAAATTTTCATAAGAAATAATTATTCGATTCGCACTAATTTTTCACGAATATATTAATTCATAAAATTAAGATCCTGTAATAAAATCATTACAATCGGGTAGAGCAGTGTAGGTGTTATTCGCTTGAGAAATTTTAAAAATTGAAAAAGTCGTAAAATAGCGATTTTCGTAAAAAAAGTTTTTTTATAACGCTCAAATATCACATGAATATATCAATTCATGAAATAAAGGTTCTGTGAAAAAATCATTACAATTGCACAAAGCATGTAGGTGTTTGTAAGTAAGAAATTTTTAAAAATCGAAAAAAAATCGTAAAATTGCGATTTTCATGAGAAATAATTTTTTGATTGTGCTCAAAAACGTGGCAGTTCTAAGTTCAGAGATTTTGAAGACATCCATAAAATATCATCGCATTAAGAGTATCGGTTTAGCCGGAATCGAGCTAACAAACAGACAAAAATACAAAAAAAAGAAAAGAAAGGGAAAAAAATTCGGATTTTTTTCTCCAGTGTAGTGAAATGGAATCTTCGCTACGCTCGCTACGCTCATCCAACAAATTGTTGAAAATTAGGCTACAACCATAGGAACTGTGAAAAGCACACGATGATAGGAACTGCGAATAGCCACTACTTTAGGAACTGTGAATACCTTTCGAAGATACAAACTGTGAAAATCAAGCTAACGTAATGCCTAGAACTCATGTTATATTTTCCCTGAAAGGTTATTTCCTGCTGAATCCAAAAAGCTAGGTTCCGTCAAAATCGACTAGTAACTTTGGCGGTTACGAATTTTTAAAATTTAAGATTGAAAAGGGGCGGGTGAAAAGTGGGCGGCAACCTTTTGACGTTGGGGTCGTGCGATGGCTGTACGGATTCGTCTTGCCTCTGTGATACAAAAAAGCTATGTCCTGTCCAACTCATGGTATAATTTTTTTATGTATATGGTATAACTTTGGCGCCAGTGATTTTTCAAATTTTGTTATCCAAAAAACACAAATGCATTTTGAAGAGCTAATTTTACATTTTCGGCATTGTTAATGAAAAGCCTAGAGCTCAAGTTATATACTTTCTAGAAGTAAATTTTCGGCTGAATTTGAATAAAATGGTCCCGGGTTCGAATCTTTATTCTCTGTTAGCCCAAAGTCCAAATAAATGCGGATATGTGTGAAAAAAAGCCATTTCAAAGAGCTAATTTTGCATTTTCGGCATTAGAAACGTAAAGCCTTAAACTCATGTTATATTTTCCTTAAAAGGTTATTTCCTCCTGAATCCAAAAAGCTAGGTCCCAGCAAAATCGACTGGTAACTTTGGCGGTTACGAATTTTTTAAAATTTAAGATTAAAAAGGGGCGGGTAAAAGGGGCCGGCAACCCTTTGACGTTGGGGGTCGTGCGATGGCTGTACGGATTCGTCTTGCATCTGCGATTCTTAAAAGATATGTCCCTTCCAATTCATGCGATAACTTTGGCGCCAGTGATTTTTTAATGTTTTGTTATCAAAAAACACAAATGCATTTCGAAGAGCTAATTTTGCATTTTCGGCATTGTTAACAAAAAGCCTAGAGCTCACGTTATATACTTTCTAGAAGTAAATTTTCCGCAAAATTCGAATAAGATGGTCCTGGGTTCAAATCTCTATTCTCTATTAGCCGAAAGTTCAATTAAAGGCGGACATGTGTGAAAAAAGCCATTTCAAAGAGCTAATTTTGCATTTTCGGCATTGTTAACTTAAAGCCTAGGACACGTGTGTATGAGCCACTGACAAGTGTGTACGAGCCACGGACACGTGTGTTTGAGCCACTGACAAGTGTGTACGAGCCACGGACACGTGTGTTTGAGCCACTGACACGTGTGTACGAGCATGGACACGTGTGTTTGAGCCAGGACACGTGTGTTCGAGCCACGGACACGTGTGTTTGAGCCACTGACAAGTGTGTACGAGCCACGGACACGTGTGTTTGAGCCACTGACAAAGGTGTACGAGCTATATAACGTCGCTTTAAGGCGGATCCACATAAAAACGTAAGACGTAAGCATTTGGTTTTAACGCGTAGTGTGTAAGCGCGTCGGTACACAAAGAAACGTAAGCACAAAGAACTTGGGTCAAGATATGTCACTCCTGGAAGTTCTTTGGATTGTGTGGCCAAATACTGTACTACATATTGGCGGGAATTCTTCATTTAACACCTCAGCTATCAAAAAACGCACAAGTGTTTTGAAACTGCGAAGAAATGGACGAAGAACAGATGAATTACTTGAAATAGATCGACGATATGATTTTAATCCACATTTATTCATCGCTCATCATTATTGGTAATAACCACCGCTATTTTTCTAATAAACAAGTAGTTATTTAAGTTTATTGGAAGGGTAGGAGCTTTGGTAGGGGGCGTAGGCCCTAGTCTATAACTAATGGATGTATACTGCTATAGGATCAAGGATAGGCCAGCTATGCCTTGGCCTAGCTTGACATTTGTGTGTTACAATAGCCCTAGATAAAAGCGCTGACCTAGGGAAGGGCTTCACAATCATGTTCAATAGCTCAGTCCATACTGTACAAAGAAGGGTAGGCCATACAAGTCTAGGTCATGCATACTAATATCTACTTTTTATTCTTTCTCGTAGGTAAATTTTTACCTACCAACATTGCTACCTACTCGTAGGTGGTGGGTCCGGCCTATCAACCAAAAGGCCCGAGTGCAAAGAGGGCATTACCGACATCTATTTCTGCGCATGAAAACTATGGATCCAGAGCAATTTTTTGTGTATTGTAGAATGACCCCGAGACAGTTTCGATAGATTATTGCTACTCACATGCCCTTTCTTAATGAAGAAAAGCCATCGAGCCTTTAAAACTGGTGAAAGGCTAGCAATAACATTAAGGTAAGCCATGTATACCGGTATGGTAGAGCCTATTTTTAGTTGTGCATATTCAATGAGACAGACTGCTATTTTAGTTTAACCTAAAATAATTTTAATTCCTATTTTACAGATACCATGCACACGGAGGTAGCATGCAGTCTGTTGCATGGGACTTCGGAATTGGTAAATCGACAGCATCAGTTGATAATAAAAGAAACATGTGAAGCCATCTGGAGTGGTCTCTCCCCAATTTACTTGTTGCTCCCGATGAAGACAAATGGATCTCCATTGAGAAGGATTTTACAAGTGGAATTTACCAAACTGTATGGAGCTATTGATGGCAAACTGGTCAACATCCCAATGTCCCAAGAAGGCGGTAGACTTTGGTACAATTTCAAAAACGTCCACGGAGTTAACATTGATGGCTGCCTGCGTCTATAATTATCGCTTCACTCTGGTTGACATTGGCGGTTATGGATCACAAGGTATGTAGGGCCTATGATGATGAAGCTCTAATGTAGGTTTTGAAATTTAGCAATCTATTGAAAGAGGAGTAGGTCGAGTAGTTTCTGAATTTAGAGATTGCAGCTTATGAACAAAATCTTTATTTTAGGTGATCGCACTATTTTTCGCAACTCGAAGTTTGGCAAATTACAATTTTCATAAGAAATAATTATCGATTGCGCTCAATTTAACAAGAATATATTAATTCATGAAATGAAGGTTCTGTAAAAAATCATTACAATAGGAATAAAGCATGTAGGTGTTATAAGTCAAAGAATTGTTTTAAAAAGAAAAAAACCCGTAAAATTACGATTTTCATGAGAAATAATTTTTCGATAATGCTCAAATTTCACACGAATATCTTAATTCATAAAATTAAGGTTCTGTGAAAAAATCATTACAATCGGATAAAGCATGTAGGTGTTATAAGTCGAAGAAATTTTTAAAAATCGAAAAAATCGTTAAAATTGCGTTTTTTTATGAGAAAAAATTTCCCGATTGCGCTCAAAAACGTGGCAGTTCTAAGTTCAGAGATTTCGAAGGCCTCCATAAAATTCATCGCAATCGGAGTATCGGTTTAGCCGGAATCGTGTTAACAAACACACAAAAATACAAAAAAAAAAAAAGAAGAAAAAAAAAACATTCCGGATTTTTTTCTCCAGTGTAGTGAAATGGAATCTTCGCTTCCCTCGCTACGCTCATCCAATAACAATAATATATAAATTTGCATTTGTGGTCTACACACTCGGTAACTTCACTTGTGAACAGAATGTAAAACTCACCAGAAATGTATCCAAAATGCCGGTCACTGTTCACTTCCACACTGTTGACTTCGTTAACTGTTCACTTCGCACAACTTCACTTCGATATTGAATTCTGGCAGAGACAACTGTTCTTCACGAGGACCTCACTGGTCGGAGCTGCAGAGAAGACTGATGCCATGAAGGATTGAGGCCCGCCTTATATAGGGGAACACTGCACATTGGAAGTATGGGTCCAACGTAAGCAATTCATTAATTATGTGTCTAACGTAACTCATGTGTTTGTAACCAACGTATCCAATGCATCGAGTATACGTCCAACGTATCTCACGTTTCGACAATATGTCCAACGTACCTGATGTGTTCGACCATACGTCCAATGTACCGGATGTGTTCGACCATACAAAACTCTGCTGCTGCAGCTTCTATCATGTTTTTTGGTCCATATTCATAATATTTCGTGAGATATTGTAGATAAGGTCTTTTTGTTTATAGTGAGAGCTGTAATGGGGAAAAATCACTAGAATATTGCAAATCCGGATACCAGCGCGAAATTTGGCATGGAGGTAGATAAAAATATCAGAATTAAAAATCCGCCAGGAGGCAAGCGATGTCCCACCCCCAACACCCCCTAAACCATCCCCTAAAATTGGAATTATATAATTCATAGCTCTAACCCAAAATAGAATTTTTATTCAAATTAGTTATTAAAATTATGTTTTAATGGGTCTTAACCCAATCGGCCTATTCTCATTTCGTATACCACATTTTTTCAACCCCCATCCCTAATAGTTTATATTATTTTTTACCTTGATTTCAGCATTCACAGTGAGGCACCCAATGAGTTATCAGCATGAAATTCATCATGACGGTACATAATAATCTGAAAAATAATAATCCGCCAGGAGGCAAGCGATATTTCACCCCTACTGTTCCCTACCACCCTTAACTTTGGGGAAAACGTTAGGTCATATTTGATACATTTTGAATATTTCAATTGCTGATTAAGGTTATGTGTCAATGTGTTATATTCGAGTCAACGAATTTATTCATACAAGTATCCAATTTTTTCACCCTCACGCCTAATAATAGGGAATTTGCATAAGTTCCAGATATCGATAAAAGTATGTGCAATTTATAGATTATTCGTCTAAAACGATAAAAACGTTAATTTCAGGTTTTTAAAGTTAATCGTTCAATATCTGTTGAGGGTCAAAGTTTGACCTTTAAAATTTCCCGCACATTTATTTTGAAACGGCTGCCTACGTCACCGCCTTCATGACGACACGGCCGCCTAGATAAACAAAGAAAATTCCCTCCTTTTACCAAAGTCTTTGGTTCTTACAACAATAGGGCAACAATAAACAGAAGTTGATGTTCTTTTCCAAGTTTCATAATCAACATTGCGTTTTTACATATTATCAATTAAAATGCTTACGTTATGATATTACTAAATGTATAAAATAAAATATTAATCATATTAGAACAAACTAGATGTCAAAATATGCTTCCACAGCCAAGATAATCTCCGAAAGCGAGTAGGCCCTAACTTGATATATCGTTACGTGATTGGTTGATTGGCATTATGAAGGCTGGTGACGTATGACCCGTTTTTCCCGCCAAAATATGTAGGAAACTTTCACCCTTATTTTATAAATGAAAATATTCTCAAAATCAAGAAAATAAGATATTTTTGTATAAAGGAAGGTGGCCTAAACCCAGTAGAATCATAAAATATCGTTATGCAAATTCCCTATTATACTTTTAGTGACAAACACTGTATAGTAAGTTACCAGCATGAAATTTAGCATGGTGGTAGATATAAATATAAGATCTAATATTCTGTTTGGAGGCAAACGATTTTTCACCCCTAGTGCCCTCTCTACCATCCCCTAAAATGGGAATGGTACTAGGTCGTATTCTATACATTATAATTAATAAAAATTATCCAATAAAACTATGGCTTAAGCATGTTTCGGTCCATTCAACCTAATTTCACATGTTTTTTCTAACCCCCACCCTAGTAGTGTTTTTTATCAACACTTACCACCATAAAATTTGGCATGGTGGTAGATAAGAATTTAAGAATTACTATTCCGTTTAGAGGCAAACGACATTTCACACCTAGTTCATCCCTTAAAATTGGAAAGAGTGCATTCGTTGCATTCATGGGTGGTTATCGGGAAGAATGTATTCAACTAAAATCAAATTAAAATTCAATAGTTTTAGTTAATTCAAGAAAAACAATAATAAGCATATTACATGCGTTATATATATGCAATTTTAAGGGATGGTATAGGGCACTAGGGGTAAAATGGGGATGTAACCATCGTGGATATAACTTCTTGCTGAAGTTCCCACACTTTCAGTCTTGTTAGGCCTATACTTTGTTGTGGGGGTAAGTATTGTATGTTACCCGGAGTGTTGCCACAAGTAAAACTGTGGTCACTGTCCAGAGCTATCCTAGGATGTGCACTGATGTTCGGCTACCTTGCTCATCGTTTACTTACTTATTATAAAAATAAAACTATCTACGTATCAGTTAGGGGGGGGGGGGGAGGAGGATCGATTTTGCAAAACTAGGGTCTGTTTGAAAGCTCCAGCTTGTACATTCCGCCAGTACAAATACTAACTTTGTACTGGTGGGAAGAGAAAATACAGTGCAAGATATTTAAGTGAACATGTGTCCAATTATGTCAGTTTGCAGGCAAGAGTACGTATTTCAAATAGAATAAAAAATCAGCCTTCCGACCAAAAAGTTGTGAGCAGGAGTATGTTCGGGGTAAACGTAATTATTTTCACTATGATCGTCTGTTGGCCTACTGCTCAACCAAAAAAAAAAAGTTTTGGCAATGTCAGATGATCATAATTGATTAACTTACAATTAGGAAAATTTTTATTAGGCCAATAGATAAGAGGAGTCGCTGAGGCTGGCGCAGAGACAAGTGAAGGCGCTCAGCTTTCTGGATTTTCTGGGCAAACAGTTAATAACATCGGTATCATATTTCACACGAACGTTAATAAAGAATCAGTATATGCTATGCTCCTAAATTTATTCATTGATTTTGAATCATAAAATCGTATCTCCGTAATTTACTAAATTTTTCCAACTTAGGGAATTTATTCCGAATGTATAGATTTTTTAAACTTAAATGTGCATACTGGATACCAACGCTTAAATCAATGTGAACGAGCAGGTTAATTCGGTTTTATCGTAAGATAAACGGTTTGATGGGAATTTCCAGAATTGAAATCCATGTTTTGTTTTGCAACCAAGTGCGGATATCAATGTAAAAGTACTTTTTAACATGCATGCAAAATTTGGTAATGATATTACCAACCGTTCAACAGAAATCATCAACATCTGAGTGCGCGGTTTTGTGTTGGGTCAAGCTCAGCGTCGCCTCTTATCGTCTTATCTTATATGTTGTATGTTTATTAATTTTTTGAAGTATTTTCAGAGGGGAGGCAAGGATCGCCAAAGTGTGCCCCGATAAACAATCCTTGTGTGTTGTCACCTTTTGCCGCTTGCGAAGAATAATGTTTGAAGCGAGTTCTGGTGTTATTAATATATATTCGGTTTGTTCCAGGAAAGACGTGAATCTTCAGCTCAACGTTGATCATCATTCATGGGTGAAAAGTAAAACTTCTTGTACCTTCCAGAGCTATTTTTAAGGTTGTATGTCCAACAAATACCGTTTTACAAAATGTGCATAAAACAGTAGTTGAAAAAATTAAGAAAGTCTTCTGAGAACACAAAAACCTTTTTATGCATCCTCTCGTTGTTGCGACTTTATTTATATATTTATTTAACGTTTATCCTTTTCAGTTATAAAAACTGATGCAAAGTAGGCCAAGATAAAACTTAGCAGGCTACATAAATCCGTTATAAAAAATGAAACTATATAACGGGTATTATCGTTACAAATACAAATCATTGGACTATTCACTGCTAACAAATATTTTTACTACAGGCCCTAATGAAAAGTAATATTTTCAATATCGGTACTTTACAGAAGTCCTCCTCAAACAATATAACAATTTAAATCTACAACAGACAAGACTAAAGCATTTTGAAATACTATAACTTTATATTTTAGTAAAAATATTTGTTAACAGTGAATAGTCCACTGATGATTGGTATTTTTAACATTAAATCCACACAAAATATTATACACTATTAGTGGTGACGCCACGCAACTGGTTTTAGCAACGAAGAAAATCAACTTTAAACAAACTTTGACGCCTACAGTAATTAAATACAGCAATATTTCATAGACTCATAACTTCAACAATGACCCATAAATTATAGGCCTATGTATAATATTGTATTAGTAGACTTATGATTTGATTATAAAAATACTAGAAGTCGTAAAGATAATTTAATCTATGCTTTATACATTGTTTGGCTCGTTGGTCTTGTGGTTAGCGTATCTGCTTCCAATGCAGAAGGTCCAGGGTTCGATTCCCGCCAAAGTCAGAAGTTTTCTAACTTCTGATTTGGCCTTAAGTCCATCAGTTCTTGTCTTAGGAGTTAATAAACGGTGAGTGACTTTCAGAGTTTTTCTGAATTGGCCTGGTTGATTCTGGCGTTGATCCGCGGGTGTTCGCACTGATTGCTATATTTCCTTTTAAACATATTGATCTTTGGTTGGTTATCGCTCACTGGTCGAATGCGTCGGGGCCTACAGGGTTGGCTTGGTCGCTTAGATTTACTGTCCCCCACTGAAAACCAGTTATATAACAGAGTGGGTAGACTCTAAAAATAATTTATTTTATTTATTTTTATTTATAAAATACACAAACATAACCTACAAACTAGGCCTACATTTTAATGGAAATAAAGCATTTGAACAAACATTCGTGGAATCAGTGTCAAACATATTATCTGGAAAAAATACGCGATCGATAAAAGTGTAAAGTTGCCTTTGAGAGACTTCGTCAAAAATACCTCTCATTGGTTTCTTAGAGGAACAAAACTTTGTTTGGAGTCGAAACGAGCCGTTGCCATGGGCGGCCATGATGGTATGACGTCACACTAATAGTGTCTTTAAACTGTAGGTTAGCAAATTTGATATTTTGAACAATTTTGAACAAAGTTCAATGTAAATAAGACAATAATTGTCTTATTATAACAATAATTACAATAATTATTATTGTATGATAATATATTACGTATTCATATTGTTGTGTACCGCTACAGTTCAATATTTTGTCTGCATTTATGTGATTAGTTTTATTTAGTTGTCCTCCTTTGTCTGAATAGGAAGATGTTAGATAAATTAAACAGCCATTATTAAAGATGAATGAAATGAATGAGAATTAATTCATTTCAATTTCTATATTTATTAACAACAGGGCTATGCCGCACAAGTGTGATACAATATAAATATATAGTTATAATAATGAATTAAGTAACAGTAGGCCTACACAGTCATTTTGTCAAAAAACAAGGAAAACACCCCAGACAACAAGGTTAACTTGACAAGAATTTTAACAGTGGACAATGAGGATGAAAACAACGGGGCAAACAATTACGACAATTGCTATGAATCAATAACATTATTGTTAAATATTTGTCATTCTTCCCAACATCTTTCCTGATTTACCCTTTCTCAAGCGGTGTTTCTTCTTTTCACATTTGTTGCTATCACGCTCCCCCTTACCCACCTCATTGGGGGCCCCGGGACCCCTTTCCTTTTCTTTCCGTGAGTTGTCTTAGATCAACCTTCCACTTCTGAAACCATGCAGTTCCTCCTTTGCCTTTTCTTCCATTATCTTCTCTAGCACTATTACATACACCTTAGCACAATGGCAAAGTAGAGTGAGACCTCTATTAATACTTGCCACATTGTTTGCTGTCACTTATTTAAATATTGAATTGATAAGAATACCTATGTAAAGAAAATCACCTTTACAAATCGTCTTGCTTTTATGTTTTATGTTCACAAAATGTATACCTGTAATAAAAGTCACAATAGTGGTAGGAATTTTACACATACAAATCATTGACTTTTCACTGTTATAAACTTAGTTTTATTTACTAGGAAAACGCTTAAGTCCCGCCGCGTTGTTGGATGAGCGTAATTGGTGAATTGAGCTGCCATGTGTTTTGCGGATTTTCTGTTGTTCTGTGAAAAAATCAGAACTTTGTTGAAATTTTTTTAAAATTAAATCAAATTAAATAAAAACTTAACTTTTTTTTTATTAATCGTAATTTTAAAAAAGGAAAAAATCGTAATATTGAAATTTTCATAAGAAATAATTATTCGATTACGCACAAATTTTACACGAATATATTAATTCTTAAAATTAAGGTTCTGTGAAAAAATCTTTATAATCGGATAAAGCATGTAGGTGTTATAAGCAGAAGAAATTAAAAAAATCGTAAAATTGCGATTTTCATGAGAAATAATTTTTTGATTACGCTCAAATTTCACACGAATATATCAATTCATAAAATTAAGGTTCTGTGAAAAAGTCATTACAATCGGATAAAGCATGTAGGAGTTATAAGTCGAAGAATTTTTTTAAAAATCGAAAAAAATCGTAAAATTGCGATATTCATGAGAAATAATTTTTCGATTGCGCTCAAAAACGTGGCAGTTTTTAGTTCGGAGATTTCGAAGGCCTCCATAAAATTTCATCGCAATCGGAGTATCGGTTTAGCCGGAATCGTGTTAACAGACAGACAAAAATACAGAAAGAAAGAAGAAAAAAGAAAAAAACATTCCGGATTTTTTCCTCCAGTGTAGTGAAATGGAATCTTCGCTACGCTCATCCAAAAAAGTGATATTTAGACTACTTTCCAGCAGTCTTTGTCAAACAAATCAACAATTAAAAAATCACAACAAACAAGACAAAAAACATTTCCCAAAAAATTATAAATATGGCTGTGTATTAGTACCAAATTATTAACAAAAAAGTTTTTATGAATAAAAAATAAAAAAAAGAACATTAAATTGACATGTTGGACAGTTGGTGTATGAATTTAAACTATTGATCTAGTGATGAAATTGATGGACAGAAACTCTTCCAAATGGCTAGATAATTAACACTAGGCACACTGTGATAATGACGATGTTCAAACCACCACGAAGGATGCCGCAGCAATCACAAACGAGGGAGTTGAACTGCCGAATCATGTACATCATAATCAAGGGAACAGAGGATGTGGTAGAGGTCTCGGAAGAGGTAACCACCGAGGAAACAGTCGGGGTCGCGGCATGGCGAGAGGCAGCAGGGGACGTGGCAGAGGTAACGTTGGTGAAGCAGACAAGAGAGTCGCAAACAACGGGTTCCAGGGATGAAACGTGCAAGTAGATGCTAACGCCGAACAGGGACTGCCCGACAGGTATGACCCGGGCGAGGCAGCAGAACTCCAGAAACTACTGCACTTTCGAAGAAAACTGCGTTCGAGACTATCCGAGGCGAGGGCGCTTCTCCATTCTGCGAGGTTGACACTGAAACAGTTGATAGATACTATCGGGACGTCTTCAGTGATAGGGGACATGAATGACGCCTCCTCCTGAAACCACGCCGCCACCCGATGAACGCCTAAGCGACGTAATGACCCGCAAAATGACTTTATTTATTTATTAATTTATTTATTTCTGCCGTCGAGGTAAGACGCGACTCGCACGGATAAAAAACACTGCGCCGGGTCCTGACTACATAAAGTACGGAGACCTAAAGAGAAGCGACCCAACCGGCAAAATCTTGTCCACTCTGTACAACATTTGTATGGAGGACGGGAAGACGCCTGTCAGTTGGAAAACTTCGAGGACTGTAAGGATATACAAGAAGGGGTCCAAAGATGACCTCTCCAACTGGAGGCCCTTGACTCTGGGACCGACCGTGGCGAAACTGTATGCTGCCATCCTTGCCGACCGCCTGACTCGCTGGTCTCAAATCAACAACGTGATCTCTCCCACGCAGAAGGGGTTTCTGGAATGTGAGGGGTGTATGGAACACAATTTTGTCCTCCAGATCGCCATCGAGGACAGCCGCCGGAACGGAAAAGAAATATGCGCCGTATGGCTCGACTTGGCAAATGCTTTCGGTTCGGTGCCCCACCAGCATATTCAGGGGTCGCTGGAACTCATGGGAGTGCCATTGGAAATTCGTGAAATAGTTGCAGACATGTATGAGGGAACCTCCTCGATAATCAGGACCAAGGACGGCTACACAGCGCAGATCCATTAAAGGCGGGAGTCAAGCAGGGTTGCCCCATGAGCCCAATATTGTTCAACATTGCAATGGAACCAGTAATCAGGTCTATCTCCGCGATGGAGGAAGACGGATACGATACGCACAACAGGATCCTTGTAATCCTTGCATACGCCGACGACCTGGTGGTGGTGGCCAAGACAATGGAAGCCGCGAGACGACAGATTGCGAGACTGCCGCAACGTGGGCCGGCTTGAAGGTCAAACCCACAAAGTGTGCGTCGCTACACGTCAAGCGACGTCATGTGCTTCCAACTGTGATGGCCATCCAGGGCGGAGAAAGGGGAGACCCTTGCCGACGGTGAAGCCTACAGACACCTTGGAGTGCCTACCGGATACCGAGCGAAACAGACGCCAGTGGAAGAAATCCAGCAAATGATGGAAGACCTTGTCACGATAGACGAATCCCTATTGGCTCCGTGGCAAAAACTCGACACTCTGAGAACCTTCCTGATACCGAGACTGGAGTTTATAATAGAGGGGGTGCAATGCACAAGATCAGGTTCTCTCATTTCGACAAGCAAGTGAAGAGACGTGCAAAGAACTGATTGAGCTTGCCCCAGAGAGCCAGCGCCAAGATTGTGTACATGGCTATGCACGAGGGCGGAATGGGTGTCCTCCCGTTGGGTGACTCTTGCGACACCTTGTCAGTCACTTACCCTTACAGGTTACTCACCTGTAAGGATGAATACATGTCGTCGACTGTCATGGGCAAGCATGAAGAGCGTGGTACGGAACAAGCTCGGACGAGTACCCAATCACCGAAAGACTGCTGCGATTACCTACAGGGACGACTGGATGGCAAATTCGGGAGACCGGACGGTGCAATAACCTCAATCTGGAATTCTGGATACAGGCAAGGACGGCATCGGGACGACTCAACAACCGAATCGGACTGGAATGGCACTATTACGAGGAGAAAGATGGCCTCTCAATCAAAGTCAATCGTCCGGGTCGAACGCCAGACACCACCGCAGTGCCACCAGACGACAAGGACAATTAGGTCGGCTCTACAAAATGCATACTGAGAACGCCTCCACACCAAAAGGGACAAGGACAAGACGTCCATCCTTGTCTCGAAATGGTCGTCGAGCAGCCACACGGTAGATATACCAGACTCTGCGACTGGAGGTTTGTGTTCGCGCGAGACTTGGAGTGGCAGCAGGAGGTGGGGTGAGGGCACCAAGACATGCAGGATCTGCCAAAATACATCAAAACCATCCCCTATGTCCTGTCCCATTGTATGCGACATGCGAGGGCCGTCCAGAAACACCACAACGCGATACAAGACAGACTGGTCGCATCGCTGCCAAAAAGAATGCGCAACGATAAAAACCACCTCCTTCAGTCCATCAAATCCCCCAAAATCCATCCTTCTCCCAAATTAAATACAATCTAGTAAATACCCATATTAATAATAATCTAAATCTCTTTCAACCACTTCATACTTTGGAAGAATAAGACCAAACTCACCCACTGTTACTACTATTACCTGATGATTTTAACAAAGCTCTTAACTCAGCCAGTAACACTTCCCAGGCCTATACATTACATATGGAATATT